>LZPO01087326.1:114731-160599 GCA_001675575.1 Neotoma lepida | reverse complement strand
TTTTTTTTTTTCTAGGAATAATCTAAACAGAAGGCCCCTGCCTTCTGGAGTATGCAGAACATGTGGCAAAGGCCAACATTGGACCAATGAATGCAGATCAACAAGGGACAGACAGAGAAAACCTTTGCCATCAGGAAACACCTTGGAGAGGTCTCTTGCAGGCCCCCATATCAAATTTTGTTCAATCATTCCCTGTCATTGTTGGGGAAACTCCTCCCCAGAGACATTAAAGGACCTAATGCCTATTGTAAAAAACCATACTGCTCTAGATGATAGAACAGCTTTAGAAGATAAAACAAAATTTTCAGGAGAAACCATAAAGCAAATATTTTGGCAAACTTCTATAAATGATCAAAGATCAACACTAAGAGTATGAGTAAATGACATTGTAATTGAGGGTTTTATAGACACAGGGGCAGATGTAACAATAATTGCACCAAAATCTTGGCTTCCAATTTGGCCTCTTCAGGAGGTAAATGTTCGGCTTTTAGGGATTGGAACTTTATCTTGGTAAAACAAAGCACAAGGAGGTCAAATGTATAGGTCCAGAAGGACAGAGAGGAAAATTAAATCCATACATGGCTAATATAGCAGTGAATATATGGGGACATGATTTGTTACAGCAATGGAATACCCAGATTAACATTCTTCCAATCTCAGAAACAAGCCATAAACTAACATATATTTCTGGGGAAAATATTAAAAGGTATAAAGAACAGTCACCAAACATTCAGGTTGTATAAAAACAGGGTACAACAGCTGCTGATCCTTCAAATGTACCAAGAGCCCTACCTTTAAAATGGTTAACTGATGAACCTGTCTGGGTGGACCAATGGTCTTTGACATCAGAAAAATTATAGGTCTTAGAACAGCTGGTACAGGAACAGCTAAATGCTCAGTATACTGAAGAGTTGACCATTAAATTCCTTGCAATTCTCCTGTATTTGTTATTAAAAAGGATTCTGGAAAATGGAGAATGGTAACAGATCTAAGAGCTGTTAATAAGGTGATTCAGCCATCTAGCTCTTTATGGCCCAGAATTCCCCTGACGTCTCTATTACCTAAAGATGGTCTATTATAGTTATTGATTTAAAAGACTGTTTCTTCACTGTATCTTTACAAGAAAAGGATAAAAATTTGCCTTCATGGTGCCTACTTACAAAAATTCTCAGCCTGTTTCTAGACACTTGCTTATAGAAGTTCCTCAGAGTTCAGAAATGCACTCATCTGAAAAAAAGAAAGATGAAAGGTTTTTGCACCACAATAGGCTTCCCTGCAGATGCAGCAATCCTAATCAGATCAAATCAGACCGAATTAGAAAAAGGCCCAGTTTAATGGATAAAGCATTCCTGGGTGATTCTCTGGCCCCCCAGAGAGGAGATGGGGGTGAGAGACCAGAAAACCACATGTCTGTTTTCTGGGATACAGTTTAAATACCCTGTGGAGTGGTCTTGAGCATCTCTGGGGGAGGAGCTGTGTTTGGCGGGCTTTGAGGGGGCAGGTTTGGGGCGAGAGATGGGGAAGGGGAGTTGAGACGGAGCNTCCGCCAGAGCAAAAGATACTTAAAAAGGATTTCAAGAGCAGTGGCAGAACACTAATAAAATGTTAGCACCACTGGAAAATTCTGTGAGTTGAAAATAAATACAAAAAAGTCTTACAGTGACTCTTAGCTCTTCTGGGGATGGTGTACAGGCTCTTGTTCAAAATAATCAAGAGGAAAGGAAATATTCCTGCAATCCAACTACAAATCAAGTACTAGATACAAATGCCACAAAAGAAAAGCTGGTGAGGGATATTAAATCACTAGTAGAAATCAAAGTTTTCAGAACTTGCAAGAAAAATCAATAAAAGTCTTTTGATGGCAGCTGGTTGTATTAAAACAGCCAATACTTCTTATACTGAATGAACTCAGCATTCTGAATTTTTAACAAAAGAAATGTCTGCTAAAAGTGACAGTCACTGCTCCACCGAATTGCTAGCAACATATCTTTCTCTTTGGAAAAAACAACCTCTAAAAACCACAGAAGAAAATGTTCCAAAACCTTTGGAAGAAAAACAGTGTCCTGCATCAAGAACCAGCACAACAGCAGTTGGCAGTTCAAATCCCAGGGATGAAGTTTATGTTAAGAATTTTTGTTCAGGTGTTAGAAATTCTCAGAAAATGACCAGCTTATCACAAACAGTCATGTCCGTTCTCACACCAAGTTATGAGTCTTCAGATGTAGCTGTTGGAAAAGGAACAGAGCTTCAGATCACTGTGGTGTCACCCTTAATTCTTTCGAATATCAATGCCTTACCTAGGAAAGAGTTAGCACCTGAACTTTTACCTGAAACTGTGTATCCAGTTGTTAAGGAAGACAGTGTTTGTAGCTTACAAAGACAGCAGCCAGAAAATACAGCACTTACTGCTGCTTTGCCCTTTGATGTTATAGGAGCAGTAGCAAGTACTACTTATCAGCTGAGCTTTCCCTCCCTTTGCATAAGGAAAAGCAGCACAAGCCAACACAGAATGATCTAGACATTGTTAATGTAATTGTTTCCTGTATGTATTTGTATATAGTTATTGTACTTATTGTATATAGTTTTACCATGTTAGCTAAAACCTTCGCTTTTTATTTAGACAAAAAGGGGGAAATGTTGTGTGATATTTTGTGTTCTGACAAATAAAGCTTGCTTGGAGTCAGAGGGTGGAGCTAGCCATTAGTTAACCATAGAGATCTGGAGGTCTGTACAGAGAGGAAACAGGAAGTGATAAGGCTAGGACAGAGAGAGGATCTCAGCCTTCTAGACTAAGGAACAGAAGAGGTAGGAAGCGACTGTGACTGCTCCCCTGCTTCTCTGATTTTTCAGGCTTTTACTCCAATATCTGACTCCTGGTCTTTATTGATAAGATTAATTAGATTTATACTTCACATCTGCCAGCCATACTTCCCCCATGACTACAGGACAAAGGTGCTTATTAAGAACAAGCTGAGAGAAAAGTCAGAAAAGGATGAAGGAGTTCTGAAAACTTCTCCTGGAGAGGAGAAGAGTTAAGAAGAGGAAGTTATCTCATCTTACTTGGAGATTTGATGGTAAGGAAGGATGCCTGCATCCCAAGGCCAGGGTCACGTGGTCCAATTCTTGTAGTGTAATAAAGGAAATAGGTTGGACATTAGTGAAAGTGCAACTCCCATGTCTGCAGTGGACTGCTTCTCTGATGTCTAGAAACACTTGGTATAAATAAGGAACTGAGAGGATCAGAAGGACAAGGACAGGACCCCATCCACATGTGGCATCTGGAATTAACAGATCATAAGGTAGAATAGTGGTCACCTAGAAAGAAGAGAGGATGGGAGAAGGGAAGTACTNGTCAGTGTGTGTGGAGCTCTGTCTGGGATTCTGGAAAGGGACTGTGTTGATGGCTGTGCAATATTATATGTGTGCCCAGTGCCACTGCATTTGTACTGAATTTTGANTTAAGAATCCAGGGCCAGTGAGATGGTTCAGGGGGTGAGACCACCCACTGCCAAGTGTGATGATGTGAGTTCAGTCCCAGGAACCCATATGGTGGGAAGAGAGAGCCAAATCCCAATAAGTTGTGCTCTGACCTCCACATGTAAGCTGTGGCATGCACATAGATACAGGCTTATGCACATGTGCATACACACACATAGTAAATAAATAAACAAATATTAAAAATGATTTTTAAAGAGGCTAGAGAGATGGCTCAGTGGTTAGAGTGCTTGCTGCTCATCAAAAGGAACTGACTTCAGATCCCAGCACCCACACTAAGTAGCTTATAATGTTGCTTGTAACTCCAGCTTCAGGGGATCTGATGCCCTCTTCGGGACTCCACAGGCACCTACACACATCATATACACTCACACGACATAAATACAAACACACAGAAAAAAAGATAAGAATAAAAAGGCTGAGATATCTTAGTAGTAGAATACTTTGCCTAGCATGTACAAGGCTATGTGTTCAATCTCCAGCACTTCAAAACAAATAAAATATAAATGGCTGAGCTGCCAGAGAAGCTACATGGGACAGCAATAAGTCGAGGAGCATGGGCTCCAGACAGTAGAACACCTCCGGCTGGTGCTCCGGAGGTGCTGGGGTACTAATGTATTAGCTCTTCAGGCCAACAGTTACAGCTCAGCCTCATATGTGTTTATTTAGCATAATTTGGAATGTAGGACTTAATTGTTGCCCAGTGTGGAATATTACTTTACACTGTGTGAATATATGTTTCTGTGATTGGTTTAATAAAGAAGCTGACTGGCCAATAGCTAGACAGAATAAAGTTAGGGGGAGAGCCAAACAGAGAATGATGGGAAGAAGGGCAGGGTCTGGAGTCACCAGCAAACCCAGAGAGAAGCAAGACAGGCATGCCATGCTGAGGCATGCCACATGGCAAAGTGCCAAAGGTTAATTTAAAATGTTAGATTAAAATTTAAAGAGTTAGCTAGTAACAATCCTGAGCTATTAGCCAAGCATTTGTAATTAATATTGAGTCACCGTGTTGGTTTTGGGAACTAGCAGGCAGGAAAGAAACATCCACCAACAGCCCAGCTGGAACAAACTGCTAAGTCAGCTCCAACACTAGCACAGCCTTTCTCACCTCTTGGCTGCTATTTGGTGGCTGAGGGAGTGACACAGACTGCTTGCAAATCCACTCCTCTATCATCGCTTTTTGGGGTTGGCCACCAAAGACAGAGGCTGGCTAGGTGTGTAGCTTGGTGAGGAAGTGTGTGCTTAGTGTGTGTGATGCCCTGGGNTTGGCCACTACCCCCAACACTGCACACACACACACGAATGCACATATACACACATACACACACTCACATGCACAGATACACACACACATGTGCACACACACATACACACACATAGACACACACATACACATGTGCACACACACATACACACAGACACACACAGACACACACACACACACACACACACACACACACACGCGCACACACGCGCATGTGGTCTGGAAACCACACATGTGCACTCTGTACTTAGCTCCGAGTAGAGAAGCTTTCTAACAGTCTTGCTCTTGTAATCCTATCTTTTCTTCTCCCTATGTATTGCCAACCAAAATGCTACAGTTCAAACCACCTAAATCTTAGTTGTTTAAACTAAAAGCCATCTCATTTCCCGCGAGTCTCTGAGGCAGCTTACCTTGGCCAGGCCCAGTCACAGGTCTATCATCTGCTAAGGGCTGGTTGGGCTAGGTTAGCCTTGGCTTGGAGGCGCTTTTGCTGCTCTCCACATGGCCTCTCACCCTCTGCCTAATGCAGGCAACAGGTGCCAAGATTTGAGAGATTGAACTCAATGCCTGATACTAGAGCAGCTGGGGATGAAAAGCAGTGCACATGGGACACTTGGATAGGCATGTCGGCATGCATGCTAAGCTAACCTGACAGAATTCTTACTGAACTGGGTTCGGCATGCTAAGGCCTGATAAGACAAAGACTCAGAGAAATCTCTTGAAAGCTGAGTCAAAAAGAAAATCCAAAGGTCAAGTCCACAAGAACACGTGGAATTATACAAAGCTACTTAGGGGCTAGACTAAAAGTGGGCAGTATTACTTTCATTCTAGTCATTGGCCTGATTAACTGACAAGGCTAGTCCATCCAGAGCGTGAGGAAAGAGTTCACCACTTTGCAGAAGCCCTAGAAATACCAGGGAAGGATGGGAAACTAAGTCTGCCTTTCCAGGTGACTTCCTACTCTCAGACCAAGATCCTTGAACAGAATGAAAAACCTCACATTCTCTGTCTCCTGAATCATCTGGCTTACCTGGTCAAGCATGGAAAACTTCAATGCATTCTAGGGGACAGCCTGGAAGGAGCCATCCCTGAGACACAGCAACCTAGAGACACGAGTCCAATGAGGTTCTTGAGACCCAAAGAAGGCAACGGATGTTAGGTGGAGCCTCAGAAACTAATACACACATCAGAGTTAAGACTCAGTCTTAGGTAAAAGCAGGAGACTGGTAACTTCTTAGAAAGGACAGGGGTAAGACCCTAAAATCCCTTTCCTGAGTGTCTAAAATGCCTTAAGCACCAGATATCATGTTTCTTGTGATGAAAACAGCCTCTATTTCTATATTTAAAGAAATCAAGACATAAAGAGCCAAAGACCCTGGAGCTAGCAAATGTAGAAGATCAAAGTTGCTTATGTCAAAATAAATGAGTGCCTTCTGTGTACTGACAAAGATAGGAAGACCTGAGCTTCAGCTTTCTGGAACATAGAATACAGGGGGAGGGAAGACAGCTATAGAAGTCACTTCTATCCTGTGTGACAACAGAAGGAGGGACACTTATCTGTGTCTTATGCATCTCAGTCCACATCTTCCACTATACCCGCTGGCTGCTCAATATGGTTCTTAGGTTTGTCACAGAAGCTAGGAATGACAGTGGCTCAAATGAAGGACTATTATTTTTCTCTCATAGAAAAGGTTAGAGGTTGCTTCCTCTCTGGCAAGGGAATACATGGTCTTCACAGAGACAGGCTCCTTCTAGCTTCTGTTCTAGGCTCAGCTGGGTCAGGTGCCATGCTGCAAGGTGAGATCTGAGTTTAGCACCAACAGATAGCTTCCCCAGACTTCAGGACTATGAGTTAAAAACCTGGTCCTGAGACAGTGGCACTATCTGCAAAAGAGACAGGGATTTTAGGAGCTGATTGAAGGCAATGGTTACAAGGGCCATGCCTTGCAAGGGCATCTTGTCCCTTGATGCCTTCTGCTCTCTGCTTCCTGCCTCTGCCATACATTCCAGCCCCCATGATATTCTGCCTCACCTAAGATCCAGTGCAGCCAACCTGACCTCAAATCTCTGCAACCATTAGCCAAAACAAATGCTTCCTCTCTCCTGCTGTTTTATAGGGTATTTTGTTACCATGACAAGGAAACTGGCTAACAGGCTGACCCTCTATCCACTGGTTCTGTTCCCACCTCCAGGGTGGAGTTCCTAACCTAGCTTTCCCAAAATCTTCCCCAAGGCGGTGGCTGGGGACCTTGAATCAGCAGCTCTCAGGAAGCCTGCATTCTGTCTCTTGAATGCCTCCTCTTCTTCCAAGAAATGCACAAGAAGTCAAAACCCACCTTACTGTAGATACTTCATAAGCAGTCAGTCCACAGATGCAATGTGGAATGACTGAGATGCATCTTTATTGCAGGACATTTGATCGCACTGTGAAACCTGAAATTGTGTTAATAAAATCAACCTTGGATCATGGGGCAGAGCCAGCAACTAGCTGACAGGAATTAGCCATAGAGAGTACAGAGGGGCCAGGAAGCCGGATAGAGGGATACACAGGAAGGAGCAGGGAGAGACTTGGAGTTTCACTGTCTTTTTTGGTTTGGGGGAGACACTCTCTTGCTGGGTCTCCAGCCAAAAAGGAAGGTCAGCTGTTGCTTCTCAGCCTCTCTGAGCTAGCAGGTTTTCACCTGACATCTGACTTCCAAGTCTTTATTGGTAAATAGAACGATAGAGTTAGTTAAAAATCTACATTTGGCAGCCGTGGCCAAGCTGGTGCCAGCGGACCTGAAATCTCACCAGGCCATTTTCTGAGCAGTGAGGTACTGACTTCAGGGCCACAGGGTTGCAGATGGTAGTTAAAATATCAGTAGATTCAGGTACAATTGCTAAGCCAATGGAAAACAACACATCTTTAAGACCCCTAGGTCTGGCACTAAAAGCTTAAAGTGATACAACCTGGTTACATCACCTTTCCCCAGGCCCACTTCACTACATAATGGGGGGGGGTCACACTCATAATCCCATGACAACTTAAGGCTGTCATGTTGAACAGGTTTTACCAAAGTTCAGAGAACTGCCTGGGAAAGAAAATCTGAAACTGACCACCAGGTCTGGAAGGGTGCAGAGCACACCCACCTGATGCTGCCTGCCTAAAGCTCACCCACCCAGTTCAGGGGCCACCTCATGGGTTCCACAACTCAGGTACAGGATTGGCCCTCCTCNCCCTCCCTACTCTAGGTAGAAAAAGAAAGTAGAGGTGTGATAGAAGCATGAAGATCACTTAAAAACCTCAGTGTTGAAAAGTTTCTGAAGTTTCTGCACCTCAATAGGCCTCTCTGCCAACACAGCAATCCAAATCAGACCAAATCAAGCTGAATTAAGAAAAAGCCCTGGTTTAAGGGGTAAAATGTTCCCTGGTGATTTTCCAGTCCCCAGAGAGGAGACCTGGAAGAGAGACCAAAAAAATCATGTGTCTGTTTTCTGGGATGCAGTTTAAATACCCTATGGATGTGTGTAGGTTGTATTTATACGGCTAGCTCAATTATTATATATTTTATCAAAATAGCTTTATTTATAAGCAACTTACGAACAAGGGGGAGGGGAGCAAGGGCGGATACTAAAGCAATCCAGCGATGAATTCTCTGCCTTCTAAGATTGCAGTGAACAGCTAGATGGCAAGAGAGGTGATCCCAAAATGCTCCCCAGGGAAGGAAGCGAGCGAGACAAGAGAGAGCTCACGTAGCTGCCCTGGTTTTTCAAGGGGCTCAGGTTTTTGGCCACGCCCTTAAAAGGGAGGTGCTGGCCACCTAGCTGAAGCCAAAATAGCCATCCACTACAGATGTGGTCTTGAGCATCTCTGGGGGAAGAGTGGTGTTTGGCAGACTCGAGACAGGGCAGGGTTTGGGGAAAGAGAGATGGGGGAGGGGAGTTGAGGTGGAGCTTCCTTCAGAACATTCCAGACTCTCTGGGTATATGGGTGCCGGTTCATGTCTGGCTGCTTCCTGCAGGCATAGGGCAATGTGGAGAAGTGGGGAGTCAGGAGTCGGTGGGCTCATACTCAGCAGGAGGTGTGAGTGGAGGAGTATCCCGTTAACTGCCATCCTGGAGCCTTCAGGCATCTGTTTCTTGAGGAAGCAGAGAAGGCAAGTTGCATGTATCCTGAATAGGTGCCTGCTTAAGCCTGGAGAGATAGTACCAGCATGGGTGTCCCAGGAGCTTGGCAGCCAAAGGGGTGGTGAGAATCATGGTGTAGGGTTCTGAGTTCAAGGGAGGGCTTGATGAGGTGTTATTTGATGAGTCCATTGGCCTTCTCCACCTTTCCTGAGGACTGTTGGAGATAGGGAATGTGGAGCTTCCAGGAAATATTGAGAACTTCTGACACGAGCTCCCTGACCCTGGAAGTGAAGGCTGACCCATTATCCATTTGTATGGTCTGTGGCAGACCAAATCTAGGAATAATGTGTTCCATGAGTATTTGGGCTACCACATCTGCTGTTTCCCTGGAGGTGGGGAAGGCTTCTATCCATCTTGTGAAGGTATCAACAAGAGTTAGGAGATAATGGGAGTTTTTTATGGGTGGGTGCTGGGGGATATATTTTTGTATGCTGTGAATATATATTGTTCCCATTGGTTAATAAATAAGCTGTTTCGGCCTATGGCAAGGCAGCTTAAAGGCAGGCAGGAAATCCAAGGGAGAGACAGGAAGAAGAAAGAAGAAGCAGGAGAGACACCAGCCTGCTACCCAAGGAGCAACATACCAGCAGACCAGTAAAGCCATAGAACATGTGGCAAAACATAGATTAATAGAAATGGCTTAGTTTAAGATATAAGAGCTAGCTAGAAAGAGGGCTGCCATAGGCCATACAGTTTGTAAATAATATTAAGCCTCTAAATGATTATTTTATAAGGGGCTGCAGGACTGTGGGGCTGGGCAGGACCAGAGATAACCTACTGGCTACAGGTGGGTTGGCTACAGGTGGGTATGTGAGTGAAATCAACCTGCCAATCCTTGCCCGGTTGGTGTCCTCGAAGGTGGTGCAGGGGCTGGCGTATTTGGAGGGCCCCTGTGGATTGGCCTTGGCACACGTCTGACGAGGAGTGATCCTGTGAAATATGAGCTTGAAGATGGGTGGGGTCAAAGAGGGGCTCTAAGAAATGGAACCAGGCTCTGGGTGGGGCCTATGTGTAAGGTCTGGTGGATGTCTGGAATGATGGACAATGCCTGATCCTGAGGAAGGATGAGGCAGTTGTGTACGTAGAACCATCTGTCTTTTGTCTGTGAGGCCCTTTTTTTCAAGAGATCATTCCTCTCTTCTGGTTGAGAATAGGGCTGAATGAAGGGTGTCAAAAACAAAATATGTTCTGTTGATCCAAAGGAGCTGGAAGCCAGTTCCTGGGCTACTGAGTCAGCCTTGACATTGCCTAAGGCCACTAGGTCCTTGGAGGACTGATGTCCCTGGAAGTGAATTATGGCTACTTCTGCAGGGAGCTGGAGGGCCTCCAAGAGCTTGGCTATAAGGGGTCCATTAACTATGGGAGTGCCCTTGGTAGTGAGGAAGCCCCTTTCCCTCCACAGGACACAATGGGTATGGGCTCTTAAAAGGGCATATTTGGAGTCAGNATAGATGTTAGCCTGTTGACCCTTAGCTATCTGGAACACTCTAGTCAAGGTGCTTAATTCAGTCTTTTGTAAAGAGGTTCCCATAGGCAGGCAGGTCGCTTCAACTGTTTTAGTGGAAGTGACCACTACATAAGCCACCTGGTGGTTTCCCGATCTGTCTATAAGAGAACTTCCATCAACAAACAGGGTGAGTTGGGGGTCTGTGAGGGGTTGGTCTAGGAGACCAGGCCGGGGTGAGCCTAAGGCCTCCCCAGCCTCTGGCAGGAATGAGAGGAGGTACCAGAGGGGGGTGGACAGGAGGGAGGGTTGCAGGATTTAAGGCAGGACTGGAGGCCAAAGTAATTTGAGGGTTTTCTAGAAATAGTAAGTGAAAGAGTTGGACTCGTGAGGGCCCAAGGAGGGAGAGAGGGGAATGGCTCAAAAGGTCTGAGAGGCAGTGGGTGAAGTATATAGTGATTGGCTGGAACAGGGTGATCTGCATGAGTCCAGCCACTGCTGCTAGGGCTCTCAAGCATAGCTGCCATCCTCAGACAGTGGGGTCCAGTTGGTTGGACAAGAATGTGATTGGTTCAAAGACCCAACTTGTTGAACTAGAACCCTGGTGGCCACTCCCAACTTTTCATCTGTATAAAGGTGATAAGGTCAAGAGGGGTCTAGAAGCACAAGGGCAGGGGCCATTAGAAGGGCATCTTGAAGTAAAGAGAAGTGGCAGCAGATGGTGGCCAGGTGGGCGAGGGGCCCCTTGGGAGTCTCTCTGGCTGTTTGGTATAGGGGCTTGGCCATAATGGCAAAGTTAGGGATCCAGTGATGGAAGAATCCTATCAGGCCCAAAATGAGAGAATCTGATCCATGGTGGTTGGGGGTTGTAAATCCCACAGGGTTTGGACTCTGTCAGAAGTGAGGGTCTTAGACCCCTGGCTGAGTTGAACACCCAAATACACCACAGTGGGAGAGCATAGCTGAGCCTTAAATGGGGAAACACAATATCCTAAGGAGCTGAGGTAGTTCAGGATCGAAGAGGTGGCCTGTTGGGACAGAGGCAGGGTAGGGCTACAGATAAGGAGATCATCTACACATTGGAGGAGTGTGCTAGGACCAGGATCAAAGGTGGAGAGATCCTGAGCCAGGGCTTGGCCAAAGAAATGGGGGCTGTCCTGAAAACCCTGAGGGCGAACAGTCCATGTAAGCTGTCTGGAGGACCAGGTGTCAGGGTCCTCCCAGGTAAAGGCAAAGAGGAAGTATGAGTAAGGGTAAAAATAGTGAAGAAGGCATCTTTCAGATCCAGGACAGTAAAGTGGGAGGTGGCAGGAGGGATGTTAGACAGGAGGTTGTANGGGTTGTTAACTACTGGGTAGGTTGGAATAACTGCCTCATTAATGAGGTGGAGGTCTTGAACTAAACAGTAAGCCCCAGAGGGCTTACTCATGGGAAGAATGGGGGTGTTGCAGGGTGAGTCAATAGGTATCAAAAGTCCCTGAGATAAAAGGCAGGTGACAACAGGCTTGAGGTCTCAGTGATGGGTTTCAGAAATAGGGAACTGTGGTCTGGAAAGGAAGGAAGAAGGTCCTTAAGGAGAATTAGAACTGGCTGGTGGTGAGTAGCCACCACTGGAGTGAGGTATCACATACTTGGNGATCCACTGGATAAGAGAGAGTAGGGACAGGACAGTCTGGGATAGGAACTTGTGAGGCTATTAAGAGGAGGCCAAGGCTGAGTATGTCCCCAAAGCAGCTGAGAATATTATGACTGAGCAGAGGTGCAGGGCAAGCAGAAAAGAGTGTGAGAAGAATCGCCCTGCAAGAATGCAGGGAAGTGTGAGGGTCTTAAGTGGGAAGAAAGGGGTCCTGTCCACCCCCATAACAGAAATTGATGAGAGACCTGTAGGACCTGAGTGAGATGTCAAAACAGAATAGGTAGCTCCTGTGTCCAAAGAAAGTCAATGGACTTACCTGCTACCTGCAGCATCACCCGAGGCTTGGAAAGGGCAATGTAGGCCACATCAGTTCTCCACCAGACTGAGGAGTTCAAAGTCCAGAAGAGTCTCAGTTGCCGATGTTGATGAGGCTAGAACTCCATGGCATGGCATAGAGGATGAGCCCTCACAGGGGCATTCAGATCTCCAGTGTCCAGGCTGTTGGCAGACAGGGCAAGACCTCATTGATGGCTGAAGGTCAGGGCAATACCATGACCAGTGGCCCTGATGACAGCGTATGAAGCAGGCTCCTAGCAGAGTTGACTGGGGCTGAGCTCCGGCGGGATGGAGTCTCATGGTCGACTTCCCTTGTCCCCCTTGTGGGGCCCCAGTGGCCTCAGAGCAGCTGCTAAGGCTTGGGCTTGGAGCATAGCCTTCTGTTGCAGCCTTGTCTGTCAGGATAACTCAGGTGTCTCTTCTGAGCCATTCAAAACTTTAAAAGCCATTTTCCCCAATTCCTGTGGGTTTGGGGACCCTTCTCAGCCTTTTTAAATTTCTTTCTAATATCTGGTGCTGACTGAGAAATGAAATGGGTGGCCAGGACTGTGGCTCCTGCTGGGGAGGCTGGGTCAAGGCGAGTATACTGAACCATGGTCTCTTGCAACCAGTTTAGAAAAATGGCTGGGTTTTCGTCAGCTAGCTGTGTAATCTCTTGGAGCTATCAAAATTAACAACTTTGTCCAAGACCATTTCCATACCTTGGAGGAGTCAACAAACCATGAGGTCTCTTCTCTGGCAGCCAGTTTGACCTGGTTGGTAATCCCAGCAGGGCTCTGTAGCTGGCACCACCATGTCACCCACAGGGACCATANTGTCCTCTAGGTAGGTCTGGTCTGCATACTGTCTACCTGAAGTCTGAACTCAAGCTCCCTCCTCAGGAGTGAGAGTAGAGGCCTGGATCACATAGAGGTCATGGCAGGTCAGATCTGTAGGCCTGGAACAGACAGGATTAACCACAAAGGAACTCTACTGCTTTTCTCTTTGTGAGAGGTCCTCAAGAGAGAAGGGTACGTGGACTCGGACAATTCCATTGGCTTCCACTACCTCTAGGAGACGGCAGAGGAGGGCAGGAGTCTGGCCAGACCAGATATGAGGAGAGACCGGGGAGGATTCGGGGTGGGGGTTAGAGCAGTGTGTAGGAGGGGACCAGAATATAGGTTGAGGCATTGAGAAATGGGAGGGGGGGCACAGTTGGGGGAGGAAAGGACAGGAAGGTGTAAGGAGGAGGAATTTGGTCTTTGACCTTTGTCCCAGAGGGGGAAGAAGAGGGTAGAGGTGGATAGAGGGAGGAATGTGAGGAATGTTGGCCACCGACTGGAACATGTGGCCCCGTAGGAGGGGGTTGGGTGGGCAGGGTTTGGGGAGGTGGGGGAGGGGCCAGTGTCTGGGTCAGAGCAGAATTTTCAGGGTCCCAGTTCCCAGACAGGCAGGAATCTGGAGGCACCGTGATCCTAGCCAAGAAGACCGGTACTGTGAGACACTGGCTGCTGTAGGGAGGGCAGGAACACAGAACCCAAAAACCATGGACACAGGGCAGTTCTGTCCACTTATCTCTACAACGACAAAAACTTTCAAGATCACGGAGGATAGAAAATTCCCAGGTTCCCTCCAGAGGCCACCTTGACTGGGGTTATCAAGAGTATATTGCGGCCAGGCCTTAGCACTCAGAGAAATCACCTGTTCAGGACAGACGGAATCAGCCCCAATTTGAGTAGATTTTGTAAAAGACACCCCAAAGGCATTTGTGGAGCCAGCTTTGAATTTCAGGTGCCCATTTCACAAGACTATGCCATTCACTGTGGTAGACTTTGGGTCAAAAAAGGGGGTGTGTAGGATATTCCCTTCAACAGAACGTCTTCTGAATAAGGGACCCCATGGAACAAAGGTGGGTCTTTGCTCCGGATCAAGCCAGGGGCCTAGTGTGGCCATATCTTTGGCAGAACATCCCAAAAATTGGAGGAGGTGCTGGGCCTCTAAGGCAATGACTTGGAAAGGACAACTTACCCAGCCAAAAGCTGATCTTAATCTGGCAGAGAGCAGGTGTCGGGGAGAAGGGTGTTTTCACATGGTCCTGGCCTGGTGGGAGAAAATCAGCCCCTCGGTGGGACCTCCAGATGAAAAGTTTCTGCACTCTGATAGGTCTCTCTGAATTAAGAAAATGCCCAGGTTTAATGGGTAAAATGCTCCCTGGTGATTTTCCAGCCCCCCCCGAGAGGAGACAGGGAAGAGAGACCCAAAAAACTGTTTTCTGGGGTGCAGTTTAAATACTCTGTGGAAGTGGTCTTGCGTATCTCTGGGGGAGGAGTGGTGTTTGGCAGGTTCGAGACAGGGCAGGGTTTGGGGAGAGAGAGATGGGGGAGGTGTTAGGAATTGTACGTGGTGGGACTCCCAGATGCATGGCTGGGCGTGGGCATGGCGGCAGGGCGGCAAGTGGAGATACACAAACCAGACACCCAGATGCTCCATTCGCGTGGAAACAGTTTATTATAATAGAGAATAAAGAGGCAGAAAGACAGAAAGAGAGAGGGAAAGAAAGGGATAGAGAAAGAGAGAGAGGGAGGTGAGGGGTTCGAGAGGTGCGCACCTCATGAGAGGAAAGCAGAGAAGAGAAGGAAGGGGCGGAGTTTCCCCTTAAGAACAGGCTTCTACGTCAGGGCATAGGGCGGCACCAACGGGTGCACCAGAATATTAACAGGAGGTGTTATGAATTATTATGTGGGGACCCCGAGGGTATCCTGCATGTGCAGGGAAACATGCTGGCATGCTGGGCAGCTGCAGTGGCAGCAGGCATGGCAGTAGGACATCCAGAACCCAGATGCTATGTCCACGTGGAAATGCTTTATTATAATAGAGAGACAAAGAGAAGATAGGAAAAAAGAGAGAGAGAGAGGGAAAGAGAGAGGGGCCGAGGGGTGCACACCTCATGGGAATGGAGGGAGAGAGAGAGAAAGGGGCAGAGTTTTTCCTTAAGAAGAGGCTTCTACATCAGGACACAGGGCAGCCCCAATGGGCAGCTCAGAATATTAACAGGAGTGGAGTTGAGGTGGAGCTTCCACAGAACATCCCAGACTCTTTGGGTACATGGGTGCCAGGGGCTGAGGTGGAGCTTCCACTAGGACAGGTATGACACAGAAGCCACATATTTTACAACCCTGCTCAGGAGGAGGCCTCAGAGTAGGCATATCTACATTGGAGCAGAGGAGGGGGACAATGTGTGTGGAGTTTTCANGGTAAGAAATGTTATAAGATGGGGACAATGGCTGTAAAGCTCTGTAAATATACTGAAAGCTACTGAATCATACTCTTCAAGGGAGAACCTTTTTAGGGCAGGGAAGGGGCAGGAAGTAAGCTCAGCCTGTGTCTTCTTGCAAGCTCAGCCTCTCTGAGGAAAGGGAGCATGGGTTTGCCTCACATCTGCAGCCACATAAATCAACAATCACACAGAAATCCACCAGAGCTGTGTCTGCCAGGGAAGGGATGCTCTCTCTATGGTACAGAAGAGCCAGCCTCAGTCAGAACCAAGCTTCCTCGGGAGAGCAGGTTAGCCCCGCTAGAAGAAACACATCTATAACAAAAAAAAAAAAAAAAAAAAAAAAAAAAAAAAAAAAAAAAAACAAAAAAACAAAAACAAAACTGTAGCAGTGTGTGTCTGATGAATGAGAAACTAAGGCTGGAAATCTCTCACAAAGTGAGTGATGCTCAGACAGAAGCCAGCTGCTAGCTCCCACTTAGAGCCCTTTAATGACCCGGTGCCACCACTTAACTTTTGTCCTGCAGATCAACCAGGTGAATGGTGCCTGGATTAAATCTCTGAAGCCTGGAAGGACTTTTCCGGCTCTCCCTGAGACTGAGTCCCCAGTGTGAAGACAAATGGGCTTAGAGGCCTAGCCTTCGCCAGCCCTTCCCAGAGGGCAGGAAATAAATGACTCAAATGTTCTTTCTGGCTCAGGCAGTTGTTCAAATGAGCTCCGCCCACAGCTGCCAAGGAAGGGGGAGGGGGTGTCCTTTAGGCCTGTCCTGGCCGAGCGCATTGTGAACAGAAGAAGAGGTGTGCCAATCTGTCTTTTCCAGAGTAGTCTGTTGCTGGTAAGACTGACAGAAGGAAGAAGGAGGCCAACTCCCAGTGACAGCACAGAACCCCAGCTCACCGGGGGTCAGGGATGTCTGCCCTCTCTCTGAAATGTCTCAACAGGGGCTTGGCCCTCTCATGGTATGCTGCCCAATTCAGAGGCCTGCAGCTGCCCCATAGGCTGCTGGGTCAGCAGCTCGCTTCCCTGGCTTGCTCAGAACACAGCAGTACAGGGGCCCAGACACAACCTGGAACATGGGAATTTCCCCAGGCTGACAGCTTTTATGTGTGACTCTGGAATATTGGCCTAGTAGTGGCTGACCTTGTGGATGTTTCCTATCCAGTCTGGGGCATGAAGTCTTGTCAATGTTGGGAAGAGCAGGCATGCAACACATGTTGGCCCTAAAGTCTGATAGACAGACAGACAGACAGACAGACAGACAGACACACACACACACACACACACACACACACACGAATGTCATTTCCCCATGCCGATACTCAGATCACAGCAGCCAGCCCCTCCAGCTTCCATCCCCATTCCTGGTAAGTTTTTTACACCCTGATAGGCCTCTCCGCTGATGTAACAATCCAAGTCAATCCAAATCAATCCAAATTAGGTAAAGCCCTGGTTTAATGGGTAAAGCATTCCTGGGTGATTCTCCAGCCCCCTCAGAGAGGAGATCAAGATGAGAGACCAGAAGAACCCCNTGTCTGTTTTCTGGGATGCAGCAGCTTAAATACCCAGAGGGAGTGGTCTTGAGCCTCTCTGGGGGAGGAGCCGTGTTTGTCAGGCTTTGAAGGGGTGGGTTTGGAAAAAGAGATGGGAGAAGGAAGTTGAGGTAGATCTTCTGCCAGGACCATCAGCACAGAACCCTACGAAAGCAAGGAAGGGGTTGAGAGGGGACTTGGGAGCATTGGGAGCAAGGACATTCACTCGGCACAGCCTGCGTTCCAAGGCAGTGTGTGGCCTGCACCGGGCTGCACACAGGCCAGGAGTCNGGGCCGAGTAAGGCACCAGTGATAGGGCACTGGGCTAGAGCACCATCCCTGTGGCTGTGGCTCTGGAAGTGGACCCCTGGTAGGAAGCGGCACCGGAACCAGCCGGCAGACATTGTGTGGCAGCCAGGGTTGAGGTGAAGCTCCCGCCAAACAATTCCCAAGCTCAACTTCCCGGTGTCATCTCATGGGGATGACAGAATACCATGGGAATTAAAAGGTGGAGGCTGTGTGGTCAAGGTCCACCTCTAAGTCCTCACACCTATTCTAGCAAGGGAACTTACCGCCTCTGCATATGTGTCCTCCAAAAAATGAGTGTAAGGACCATTCTCCCATCACAGGCCTCTTGGGAAGAGCAGGTGAGATGCTGTATGGGTGAGCTGTAGGGAGGGCTGCTACCTGGGAGAAGGGGTGTCATCCGGTCTGCATATCCTCAGACACCTATCCATTGTGACACATGTGGGCTCATTTCCAGTCTCATCTCTCTTCCACTAGAATGAGAATGACCCAAAGGCAAGGTGAAGCCAGAGCCTCCTGCTGCCAGCCAAGCATCTGCATCTGGTCCATCCATCCACTCCTTATGCTGGGCCAGTGGGGGAGGGGATAGCAATTCTACCTGCACACCTCCTTGGCCTCATCCTCAGTCTCCCAAAGCTGTCCTGTGTTCATAGCCCACNGAAAACCAACAGAGCCTCAGACCATAAGCCNCAGGCCACATTGCACATGTGTCACTGCTCATTTCGGAAGAGAAAATCCCTACTTTCCTTCAGAACCACTGAAGAGCCCTTGTTTCCCCTCAGTGTCTTAGCTGCTGCTTCTGAAACTGACTTCTCCANTGCAGCTCAGGCACAGAGAGTAAACCTGGTGAGGTGCGGAGTGGGGAGGGTCCTGTCATCATGGTTACATCCTCATGCCTGAATCGGAGCCTGGCTTTCAGGATCTTGTGAAAGAGTGAATAAGATGTTTTGACTCAAAGACAGGACTGCAGGTCCTGCCCACAAGGGGCTCTAGGCCAGCCCTCAGTAGTTTGTGGGTTTTTTCTGTGGGCATGTGTCTGGCCTGGGNGTCTTCTCTTTGTGCTCAGAGCAGGGCTCATCAGCTGGACCTCCTGAGAGAAGCAGAATCGTGGATCTGCAAGGAGCAGCCTGTCTACCCCACATCTTCCGGGCAAGGCTCCAGTTAATATTTGATTTTTTTCTTCCCTGCTTTCCCTTTTTTCTCTACTTTTCTCCATCCTTTCCCCTTTCCTCCCCTGCCCTGCCGCCCCTCCCCCCTCCTTTTCTTTCTTTTTTGTTTTAGATTAGACCCTGATGTGTTGCCAGGTGGGGACTCAATCAGTCCTCCTGATGAGCCTTTTGAAACCTGGGACTGTAGGCGACCACTACCGTACAGTTCTGTTTCTATTGCTCTGGAACAGACTGTCACAAAACTTAGTGGCTCAAGATTATTCTACCATACCTCATGGTTTTGTGCTCAAAATTCCCCCAGTCACTGCTTGGCTGGGCCATCCTTCTGCCCATGTGGCAGTGGCTGGAGACACTTATGACATTCAGCTGGTCTAGCTGCAGGTTGGTCTGGCAGGACAGATGGTGAGGTAGATGGCACAGAGGTCTATTCATTGGCACATAGGTGCTGGTCTCCCATTCCCAGCGACTACTCCAGAAGATCAAGACAGACACTGCAAAGCTGGTTTTGTCCTGGCTTTGGAAATCACCTAACACCACTCCCACTACATCCTATTGGCCATTCAGGAATCAAGAGAAGGAACATAATGGCGTTGGGCACTGGGTGAGCACATCCTTAGCGATAAGATACAACAGCCTCTCACCAAGCTGAGCTAAGGGACAGAACCTGAGGCTGGGGCATTGAGTAGGGAAAGTCCAAGAGCCCTCACTGTTACTACAGTACAAGAGAAGCTACAAGGCACAACAGAACCCACTATAAGAGTTTATTAAGGGAAGGGAACAGAAGGGGTTGCTTAGGCCTATGGAATGATTGTGTAGAAAGAGAGGGGAGGAGTAGGTGGAACCTGCTTTTATAAGTTCCCCCACCCCCCACAAATGTGCACATGGGTCTACGTAGCTACGACACGAATGTGCATAGATAATTATGTGATCACGAGGCACATGGATTATGTAGGAGTCAGGCTCTAGGATGACTAAGCATCTTGCCTGGCTACTGGACAGTGTGTAGGTCATGTAGCTGGGGGAATGGTTAGGAATACTAATACTCACACCTGTATCTGCTTTATCTAGAACAAGAACCAAAGGACCAAAAAGCCATCCTGGGAGTCTCAACCACTTGAACCAAAAGGTGTCATCTGTTGAGACCATCTCTCTGGCTAATAAGGCCACGGCTCCCCAACTCAGCCATTTACTGAGGATTCAGCAAGTGGAGGCTGATTGTTCTGGCAACAGATAGTTTAAGATCATCCCCATCACCCTAAAGTACTTCTGGTTGCTCCAGCCCCCAGGCAGAAAAAGCCAAGTAAGGTGCTCAGAAGAACCGGAAAGAAAGGGATGCAGGCTCAACCTTGCCCTGACATTGGAAGGGAACTTTGCTTCAGAAAGAGTCCTCAGGACTTGGGGACATCAGGAATCTATCTCACAACACTTCATTTCTGCAGCAGACTGCCTCATCCTGACTGTGGGCAGCAATGTCTCATAGGCTTGGGGCCCAGATAGAAGGGGGGAAAGGGCCAGGGGGCTCAGGAGTCAGTCTCTCTCTCTCCTTGTCCCTCCCTCCCTCCTTCCCCTCTGGCTGACACAATGGACTGAAGCTGTAAGCTAAGCTGTTTGTCAGGCATGCTATATCAGCAACAAGAAGGCTAACTAACATTAGCAGCACCCTGGAAGAGTTTCAGAGCTCTCCTATCTTCTTGGAAATGCAGAGACTGTCTCCAAAACACAAAAGTCTTGGAGCCTAGAGACTCCACGTACAGCCTGTGGAATACAATAAGCATGATTACCAGAGCCATAGGTAGCATGGGTGCGCTGGTCACCCTAGCAGCTGCAGCCAACCACAGCTCTGAATTCAAGGTGACGAAGAGATAAAATGTGCCCCATGCCTGCAAACTGAGTTTTCTAGTGGCAACATTTTAAAAGATAAAAATATATTTATACTGAGAGTATGTGTTTTATATTCAGTAGTTTTATATTATTTGATAATTAGTGTATTTTAACATACATTCACTACACAATTTTTGAGTTACCTTTTTTTTATTTTTTATCCTGGACACAGGGTCTAATTGTGTAGCCCTGGTTGTCCTGGAGCTATGCAGACCAGGCTGGCCTTAAACTCACAGAGATCCACCTGCCTCTGCCTCCTAAATGCTTGGATTAAACATGTGTACCACGATGCTCAGACCTATTTTACACTTTTATATTAAATCTTTGTATATGAAGTCATTTTTAAGAAGACTAAATCGGCATGTCCCCATACTTAGAGCGAATGTGAATCTGGCCAATAGTGATTGACTCCTCCATTGCTACAGAACAGCCCAGGTCTAGAAGGGACTGGGGGCTTCACTGGAGTTAAGCCAAGAGGCCCTGAAAGTGGTGGAAGGGGCCTATGCTGGAGCTCAAGTCATTTGCATCCAGGAGTCTGAGACAAGAAGATAGGCTTGACTTCAGGGCCAGCCTGGGCTACAATAGGAGACCCTGTCTAAAAACAAGGTGCAGCAGCAACAACAACCCTAAGAACTCCCAGGGACACCATCAACCATTTCTACAGTTCTCCCCTGTTAGGCTGAAAAAAGGAAAAACAGGCAAATTACCAAGAAAATAAATGGTTTATTTTTCTTTATAGCCATAGTAGTATAGTTTAACACACAATCACATGGAACCTTGCCTCTCTCAACAGGAAGCATATTCTTTATTTGTGCAATTAAAAAAAAATCCACCCTGGTTTTGAAATGAAGCTGGAGTCAGGTGTGGTGGTATGCCCCTTTATTTCCAGCACTAGGGAGACAGAGGCAGGCTAGTTCAAGGCTAGCCTGGCCTACACTCCCAGCAGGACAGCCAGGGCTACATAATAGAAACCCTGCCTCAGAAAACAAACAAATGGAGCTGCTAAAGACTAAGAACCAAATAGGCAAGATGGCATAAGGACTGTGGATACCTTGAAGCCCTGGGCCAGAGAGCCTCACAGTAGAGCTATAGGGGTGCTGCAGTGGAAGGGGAGCCCCTGCCTCATCCCGGGGTCCCCTGAACATTCAGAACTGAATATGAGAATATGGGGCATAAAAGATGGTGGCTACACCTTAGAGAATGAAGCCCAGAACAGATGGAAGCTTGTGGTGATATTGTGTCCCCCAATATCTTGTGCACCCTAATAAACTTATCTGGGGTCAGAGAACAGAACAGCCACTAGATAGACATAGAGGCCAGAAAATGGTGGCACACACACCTTTAATCCTAGCATTCCAGAGCCAGAGATCCATCCAGATCTCTGTGAGTTCAAGGCCACACTGGAAACAGAGCCAGGCATGGTGACACACAACTTTAATCCCAAGAAGTGATAGCAGGAAGCAGAAAGGTATATAAGGCATGAGGACCAGGAACTAGAGGCTTTCAGGCTTTGAGCAGCAGTTCAGCTGAGATCCATTCGGGTGAGGACTCAGAAGCCTGCAGTCTGAGGAAACAGGATCAGCTGAGGAGTTGGCAAGGTGAGGTTGGCTGTGGCTTGTTCTGTCTCTCTGATCATTCAGAATTTACCCCAATAATTGGCTCCAGGTTTTTTATTAATAAGACTGTTTAGAAATTTGTGTTACAGAAATGGGGGACACAGGCCGGTGTACTGAAGGAGCAACTGGTCCTCTGTCTTGCCCTATCATCACAGTACAACAACACTCAAGAATTAAACAGTGAAACTCTGGAATGTGTTTCAGTAAGGTTTTGATCCACCCAGCTAGAGATGGGGCTAGGTTGAGCGCTGTGTGGTTGGAGCTGAGGACTCTCCATCTGCTTAAATGACATTTAGAAGGACAGGCACAGGATGACATTTGGAAAGCCACCTTTTTCAAATGGGGGGGTGGCAGTAGAGAATTTTGTGAGAATTAAAAAAAGGAAAATTCTAAACCCAGGTTCTCCATTTGATCTACAGGACATTACTACATACTCTAGTTGCTACACCAGATGAAGAACAAAAGTGAGTTCTAGACTGAGGAGACACGCTCAGCAGGTAAGAGCATCCTCTTGCAGAGGACTGGAGTCTGTCTCCTGGCACCCACTCAGGCAACTCACAACCTCCTATAACTGCTTCTCCAGGGCATCCAATATTCCCTTCTGGTCTCCTCGGGGCACCCATTGTGCACATTCTTATAAATATACACATAATTTAAAATAAAAATGTTTTTTAAAAGCAAGTTGCAGGGCTGGAAAGATGGCTCAGTGGTTAATAGCACTTGTTACTCTTGCAGAGGACACAGGTTCAATTCCCAGCACCCACATGGCAGGCTCACTACTGTCTGTAACTGCAGTTTTTATGGATCTGATGCTCTCTTCTGACCTTCACAGGTACCAGGCATACACTTGGTGCACAGTACACATAAAATAATAGAATAAACAAATCTAAAAAATACTCCAAGAAAGTGAATTGCAAACTACATAAGCATAAAGTCTTGGAACATTTTTACCTTAAATGATAAACAGAGACCAGAAAAAGACATGAACTAAAGATCCTCACATTCTGAATACATAAATCCATTCTATTGTTTCATTTTCTTTGTTTTCTAACAAGTTGGAAAAAACATTCAGCAATAATGGAGCTGACTTCATTCTTCCTGGACTGAGCCTGGGACAAGTTCCCAGAGCCCTGAGGGTCTCTAACAATGACATGGGTCTCCTACACTTCAGGGCTGGCAAAGTGACCTCAGTATGACCAAAACTCTGTGACACTTGCCAGAACCAAGTATCTGTAAAATCAGTGAGAAAAACTATCTAGATTGAAGCATTATTCTCTTAAGCCTTAACAGATTTGGAATCAAGTGACTATTTTGTGTAAAGTAGTTTCTTCTCTAGTGGTAAGGTGTGGGACTTTACTCCAATCATTCATCTGGTGTGAGAGAGAAAATCGTGTTCAGTGCCTTGAGATCTCATCTGAGACATGAAGGAATTACATATATTAAAGAATAGCCTGCAGTCTCAGCACTCATGAGGCAGAGCAGTGAGGCATTAAGACCCACCCAGGCTACACAGTACTTAAAAGGTTTCAGGTAACTGGTTAGTCATCCGCTTAACCTAACGGTGGTCAAGAGTCTACAGAATTCAACACATCCTGACAAATTCACAAGAACCAGGAGACATTTAGAAACTGGAAATGAATCAACATCAATCAAAAGGCCTCCAACCAGGACAGTATGAAGATTTTTCCTGGTGTCTCACTTGGTCCAGAACCCCTGCCCAGCCCCCACACCTGCCCTGCTCTACATGGCCCTCAGGAGCTTACATGTCTTGTTTTCTGTGGGTGGTATGGGCTCCAGGCAAACCATAAAAATCAAGGGATAGAAGAGGCTCCAGGATGTGAAGACACAAAACAACACCAGAAAAATGCAACAAGACTCCATGGGATTGTGACTGCAACTACACAACAGCGTCTGGTGGAAGGCAGGCTTAGTGCAGAGAGGCTGCAGTCCATCCACGTGACACAGCCATCCCATTAAGATCCTCTGCTTCCTGATTCTGCAGAACTGGGTGCAGCAGAGTGGAGATGGTCCAGCGTGGGAAGATGTAAGACGGACCCTTTCCCAGCAGCAGTGCAGAGGCCCCTGGGAAATCCTCCCCTAAGCAACGAGAAAGTGGGGTGTGCGAATCATCAGCAAACACTGAGCTCAGCTTGGTCTCTCTGTGGTGCGTTCCTCCTATGTCTCTCAAGAGGGAGGCCAGAATGCTGTGTTCTTCTCCAGCAGCAAGTTGCGTGTTTACTTTCTCTGCCCATCTTCATCAGGAACTCCTCCGCTCTGAGAAAACCAGCAGGGCCTCGCCAAGTCCACCAAGCAGGAAGCTGCAAACAGTAGCATATGGTTAGTTTTCCTAACTCTGAGGCCTACCAAAGTTGCCTGGAACCCATAAACAACAAGGAAGAGTGATGTACCCCACGACTACCAGCCCGGGCAAGCCTGGCCCAGGAACCATCATGCTACTTAAGGGAAAAAGCATCAGTTACAGGGTGGGAGTTAGGGGTCTGGGAGGCCACCTCGGGGAAGGGTGTGTATCCCACTTATCCTGACCAGTCAACACTCTGAAGAGAAAACATGAGAGGAGGAAGCAAGGCAGAAGGGCTTCCCATGATCCCTTGGGTGCTTCTGGCTAAAGGATATTGTGGGATATGAAATTATGCAGACACTCACAACCTTAATTAGGAAGGGCGTGGCTTCTGAACTTATACTAACAGAAAAGTTACAGATGAGCATATAAGTGGGAATCATGAACTTCCCATCAGCACAGAAAGAGACGTAGTCGGTGATTTGAAAACCAAGACATGCAAGAACTGCAGCCGGGAGAGGAGGGAACAGTTAACATGCCTAAAGTGTAGTACATCCAAAGGCCTCTCTACCTTCTATTTTAAACTTCTTGGTAGACAGTCTGGTGTCTGTTGCTCTTCTGGGGATGGGGCTGGGCCACTGCCAACTGATTATGATGGTGGGTCCCCGTCAGTGAAAGGCTTTTTCGGAGGTGCCGCCAACTTTCAGTTACACTTTCTTTCTTCCCTTCCCCTCTACCCAAGACCCNAGTTCTTTTATGCAAACTCAGCACCCATACACTCACCATGGTGCCTTTATATTTCTAACATGTCTGGGATGCTGAATATATGAAACACACACGTTACCTTCACGGTGAAAACTACAGGTGATGCTCACATGCAGGGAATCTGTACCACTCTGCACTTTTAGTATAAGAATGAACTATGTATGAGAAAGTACAAGGAATAAACTCAGAATCACACAGACATGAGTTCAGATTTATTTAGGTTTCACTTCTCTACCTGGTCCATGGGAGCTGACCACTACTAACAGTGTGTACAAGGCTTAGAGATAACATCTGAAGCCACCCACCCCTGTGCTTGGCCTATAATGGACTACCAGTAATACATGGCTATTACCTAACCAGAGGAGCTCCTGGAGCAGCAATCCCTACCTCGGTGACAGTTATGCTGGCCACCTAAACTCTGCTGAAGACATCTAATGAGAGACATATCTTGTTGCACAGGTGAGCAGCTACAGCTACATCACTGAACTCAGTCTCTATGGACCTCTTCCTTGGGAGAGACATTGAATCAGCTCTAAGGACCGACCAAGGCATGGCACCTTCTCATATTGCCCCAGAAGCTGTACCTCACGAGTCTGCTCTGCAAGGCAAGAGAAAAAAAAACAAAAACCAAAAAAACAAACAAGAAAAAAAAAATAGCCTACTCCTTTACCACATCAGAGCCCGGGAAAAGCCCTCTTGCTCTGGGTTAGCACATAGGAATGCTGGCCAAGGAGCCAGTCACAGAGCTATGAGCATGGGGTTGTCTCTATGAGACAAATAGTAGAGATGGAGTAGGCAAGGAAGATGTTCCAAATGGGAATATATGCCCGTCTTTCCTGCAGACACTATCATAAACAGTGAGAAAAAGAATCAATCACTTCTATTTAACTCACAGGAATGTAGCTGGAATTGGTGTTTTAGGAACCATGTACAACTCTGAAGACTTTTGCAATCACTGGCATAGGACTGCTCTAGTGATCCAGTCATGATCCAAGTTTCAAAAGACCATACCTAGAAATACCTATGTGTGAAGATGGGGAGCTTGCTTGGCTCTTGTCTAGTTTGGGACCCTAGGAGTTGGAGGGATTCTGTCACCTGTTCTCTTTGGTAAAGAATGAGGGGGCAGGAAGCCCTTTTTTGCCCCCATGAGCTCTCCTTGAAAGCCNTTTCTTTATCTGAAGTAGTTCTGCTGCTCTTCCCATTCAAGAACACACATGTTACCTCATGTCCCTAGGCAGGCACACGGACACAGTAACCTGAGAGGAAAGCTACACAGAGCTCTGTTGTAGGACAATTTCATTTTAAACACTTCTCACTAATCCTCCTTAATCACCGGAACAGACCAAGGCAGCCCTGGCCCTCTGCCAGTTGTTCTCCCACAGCCCGGGAACAATGCCCGAGCCTAATAATGTCGCCTTCATCCCTTTGGCGGAGACTTTATGAAGCTGAGTGATGGTGAAATGAAAACAAACCTTGTTTCATTTACTGTGAAGAGAGCCAAGAGGTGGACTTTGATGTTTCTAACCAGCGGGAGCAGCTCTCACAGGGTCCTGGAGTCTTAGCAGCATTACAACTATTTAAGTCAAAGCTTGAGTGAACTGTTTGCAAACCTTGTAATCCCCACCATTCCTGAAATGAACTCACTTCACTGGGTGAAGGCATAAACCTCAAGGCTGCAGAGCACACATGGCCAGAAACACCCATTCCAAGTGTCTCTTCCAGAGCCTTATGTCAGAGCCTCTCNAGCCCTTCTTCTCCTGTGGGGATCAAAGGCCTTGTCTTCACCTTACATCTATTATTGTGGATGCTAATTCCTACTGAACTCAACAGACAGACGATATTTTTCCTCAGATGCAGACCCAGCATACACACACACACACACACACACACATATATATCCAATGTGTTCCCCATCTCCCATCTATAGTCTGACTACTTGGTTTTTACTCCCTTCTACCCCACTAAAATGTATTTCCCTAACATCTCATTGCCTTGCAGAACGAAGTTCACAATCTGATAAAGTATGATACATGTGAAAGATAATGGACAACCATTTTATCTTTTTTTGACAGCATCTTATGTAGCCCAAACTTAAACTCACTACGTAGGTAAGAACATGCCACACCCAGTTTAATGTGGTATCGGGGATGGAACCCAGGGTTTTACATAAGCTTAGGCAGGCACTCTACCAATTGGACTATATCCCTAGCCCTGAATAATACCTTTTAAAATGAGATGCCAACATTTAATTCAAATAGGAAATTGATATGTTTCATTCACTGTAGTCCCAAAGGGATTTAGAGAATATTAGGACATTTTCCCCTGGCTCCTAAATTCATTTTCTGTTTACCAAGTCTTGAGTAGTCTCCAGGAAGGGGCCCTAAAATCACAGGGAGAGGATTTCTTGATTCAAAGATAACTGAAAATCTTTTTTTTTCTTTTTAGACAGAGTTTCTCTGTATAGCTCTGGTTGTCCTAGAATTCACTCTGTAGACCAGGCTGGGCTCGAACTCAGAGATTCGCCTTTCTCTGCCTCTGAAGTACTGGGATTAAAGACATGTGCCACCACTTGGCTGAAAATCTTTTTCTTTGTTTTGCATCTCAATAAGTATTCCAAGCTAGTCTCAATTTATAATCCTCCTGCCTCAGCCTCCTGAATGTTGGGATTTTTATGCTCTTTACAATCATTTTCTAAAGATCCTTGATGTTCATGAAGTCTTTACTGGTTAAAGTCTGAGTGGTTGTCATGGTTGGTAGCCAGTGATGGATGGCAGGCCCAGTGAATGATGGGCAATGGTGATGAGTTATCATGGAATCCTCGGAAGGAAGCAGATGCACTGTGGTCATTCCCCANAGCCTTACACTTGAATAATTCCAATGAGCATTGCACACATCTGGGGGCAGGTGGAAGTGATAAGCCTGCACATCTGACTGTCACACAGCCACTTTCAAAGCCACACNCAGGGTCTTGGGCAATGCTGCCAAGGACTTGAGCTGATTCAGATCCCTAATCAGGAGATGAGCAAATTCCTTAGGATCTTGTCAGATAACATTCTCTCTGCTCATTTGCAGGAACCTTGAGACTGGTGATTCTGTCTCCAGGGAACGCTGTCCAATGCCTTAAAGACATTTTGCATTACAAATGAGAGATTGCTACTAGCATCTAGTGGGGTAGAGGTCAGTTTTGCTACTTGGCATCCAATGAGGCACAGGATGGTACCCCACAACAAGGAATAATCTGGCTCCAAATGCCAATAGTGCCAAGAGTGAAAAACTTGATTTGATTTTTTTACATTTGCATATCTGTTTTTTGTATTCATGAGTATGAATGCATACATGCTATGGCACACTTGTGACTGTCAGGGACAATTTGTGGCAGTTGGATCAAGCTCAGACCACTGGGTTTAGAGACAGGTGCTTTTATTCACCGAGCTGTCTTGCCAACCCAGAAACCCTACCTTAGATGGCCTAAATTGACCAGCTAAGATGCTGCCCTCCCAGGAGAATAGACCAGTTCAGACATGGCTCTGACCATGCTCATCACTGAGCACTTCCCAGGCCAGTCTCTGTCCACTCCAATGGCAGCTTCCATGTGTGGGCATAGGCCCAACAGACGCACAGCGCCTTTTCATTTCCAAAGGAGTGTGGAAAGCTGCATTTGTAGGAGGAGATCACCTAAGTTCTAAATGCTGCTGACTAATTTAAAAATTGAAAATCAATCAAAACATAAGACAATAATTGTATTGGAAAATACAGTAGGTCTAAAACATTTTTAAAAATCCAAGACCTACAACCTCTGCCTTTTATGACTTCTGATTAGGTTAAATTCCCAGGAGACAAAGACCAGCCACTCCCATCTGGAACCTGAGAGCTGGTCTGGCACTTGGCCATGCTTGAACTCATACAGTGTATGGACTAACCACCTAGGTGAGAGGCAGAAGTCGGAATTACAGCTTGACACACTCCTTCTGGTTGTTCACTTTGTGGCTGGAAAATTCTTTGAGGCTGAAAAACCATCCCTAACTTCAAGAGTTCTAAAAACAGGGATTTTCAAAGCCAAGGTTCCTTTGCGACATACATGCCGCTTCCTTGATTTGGGTCCAAATGGCCTCTCTTTCCATTTTGTCCAGGGCATAACCTCAATTCCACAGATGTGAAGCAGCCTGGAGACAGAGTCCATTCCAGACAACCACCAAGTTTGCCTTAGCATTTCCTCACGCCAGAGAGCCGTCTCGCTCTGATTTCTCTCCCTCTCATTTCTCTCACTCAATTCAACACCTGGGTTTCTTCGGTTCACTTTGAAATTCTATACAACATATGAAAAATGCTGTCAAGAATTTAGGTTAGCACCATGCAGATGGAAACACAAACATTTGAGCCAGTCTCCCTGTGTCTCCTTTATGGGGTTTAACCTTGCATACTGACCTGTACTGCTGATAAGGCTTTGCCTGTGCTCAAGTTAGTTCTGGAAGTTTGGAGGGCTTCGGACACACTGAGACCTGGGTTTGAATTCCTGTATGATCTCCTCATGTCTATAAAACCCTGGGGAAAATCACTTAAATGCCTCAGGATAGGACACAGAAATTTGGGTAAAAGTGCTGCTCCTAAGCATAAGGACCTGAATTCAAGCCCTGGGACTCACCGTAGAAGGAGAGATCCAACTCCCGAAGTTGTCTCTGACCATCACATAGACGCTGGGGCATACACATGGGTATGGACACACATGCCTACATAACACACCCATATATACAGAATACATCCATACTTACATAGCACACACATAAAAGGCCTGTGCTTCCCTTGTGACAGTTCTGAGGCATGTGTCTTCCTCCCCACTGTTAGTGTTGCTCTGTCGCAGGACAGAAAGAGCAAGTATGGGGTCAGCTGTGTGGCCTAGAGTCCATTTTCCATCCTGCTATCTCATCATTGGCACCTCTAGTCCTGTCTTCCCTGGTGAGAGAGGCCAAGTCCTCTCTTACCCCACCGCCTAGCTAAGCCCTTCTCACTGGCATCAGGTCCGGTTCAAGGTCAAGCCAGCTCAAGGCCTGCCTTCTGAGCATGCCTGTCCTCTCTCACTTAAGGCTTCACATCCACTACACATTCAATAACTACCATCCTGTCCATCCCATAAAACACCTTTCTGACTTTGTTTCCCCTTGAATATTCGTTGAGAATTAGATAATAGCTCACACTTCTTTGATAGCTTCCCCATGTGCTGCATACAACAGTGCCTCACCCAGGAAACACTGTCCAACCATTACCATGCTCTTTACAGTGGATCATTGCTATCATTTGAATAAGTGGCCCATGTGTTAAAAAACGTTGTCACCAGTCTGTGACACTACTTGGAAGGGCAAAAACCTTTAAGAAGTGGGGTTAATGGGAGGAAATTGGGTTGTTGGAGATGGGGCTCTGGCCCCTTCTCATTCTTNGCTTATAGGATATATAGGTAGGCATCTTGCTCCATCATATGATCTCCACCATGCTATCCAGCCTCCCTCGGGCCCAATGTCTGAAANTGGGCCAAAGCCAACCTTTCTTCCTGTAAATGGACCTTCTCCAGTGCTTGTTACAGTAGTGCAAGGTTAGGTAACACATCACTGTGGTGGGACGAGAGTAAGCCAGTTTCCTGTGTGTCCCTTACAGGCTTTGACCCTGTACACTGTCTGACAGTGCCTAAGTCAGTCCTACGTTATAAGGCTTTGGACACAGGGAAGCCTGGGTTTGAACTCAGGTACAATCTCCCATGACTATAAAATCCTGGAGGAGGAAAAATCACTTAAATGCTTCACAACTTCAGCTTCTTCATTTTAAAAATATCCTTAGCTTGGAGGACTGTGAAAGTGAGATGATATTAATGCCAAAATGTCAGACATATGGTAGCCTCTCTGTAGATGGTTAGATTTTGTGTGTATGTGTGTGCACATGGGAGTGCATGTGTGTGCACATGGGAGTGCATGTGTGTATATGCATGCACTTCTGTGCACATGCATCTAGAGGCCAGCGGACAACCTTGGGTAACCACTGCACTGTGCTTTTTAAACTTGGGTTTTAAAGATTGAACTGAGGTCCTCTTGCAAGTAATTTATATGCTGAACCATCTTTCCAGTCTCCTAAATTGTTATTAAAAGAAGTGGGGCCAGGTGGTGGCACAGACCTTTAATCCCAGCACTTAGGGGGCAGAGGCAAGTGCATCTATGTGAATTTGAGGCCAGCCTGGTCTACAGAGCAAGTTCCAGGACAGCCAGAGCTGCATAGTAAGACCCTNTCTCAAAATATCAAATTGTAAATAAATAAAAATAAAATAAAAAGAAGAGGAGAAGGAAGGCGGAGGAATGTTTCCTCACTTTTATCTTCTTTCTGCTATTCTTCTCCAGATAGGAAATGTCACCCCGAGAGGTGTGCTTATTCCTTATTCCGTGTGCTGAGTGAAAACTGCTCTCTTTTGTTTGCTAGGATGACTTATACAAGTGCTTGCCATCGTCAGGGGAATGAGTGTCTGTGGACACCACAGAAGTAGCAAGTGCTGACTGTTGCTGAAGGACAGTTCCTAACACATACCAGGTCTGTGGGACCATCCACAAGAGTAAATCCAGGCACCAGTGCTGGCCACACCTACTAGCACTGTGGTCGGGAGTCAAACAGGTAACAACTCAGCAGGTCCACTTTTCACACTAACATATACACAAAGCAAAACCAGCAAGGTGGCCAGGACAGACCAGCCATCACGATTACTTAGGTACCGACAAGAAAACAAACATTTTTCCCCCAGAACCAGGCTGTGCTTGGGTAAGGCTAAGTAATCTAAAGATGATTTAAAATTACACAAGAGGCCATGAATAGGTTAAATGGAAACACTGGACCACTTTATGTGAGAGACACGAACATCTGTCTTGGAANTTGTACCAGGCTTTTTCTTTTAGGCCACCAACCAGCTCCCAAATCTTGACACGGAGACTTCTTATTAGTTTTGAATGCTTGGCCTAGCTTAGGCACGTTTCTGGCTAGCTCTTTTAACTTATGTTAACCTATTTCTCTTTATCTACCTATTGCCTCAGGAATTTTTACCTTTCTACCTTCTTACCTTACCTTTCCTGTATATCTTACTTTCACTGCTTCTTATGTCTGTCTGTCTGTCTGTCTGTCTGTCTGTCTGTCAGCTGCCTGGCTGGCCCTGGGTGTGCCCCCTCTTTCTCCTCATTCTATTCTCCTCTCTCTGCTTCTCATTCTTCCTTTCTCGAGCCTAGATTTCTCCTCCTATGTATTCTTTCTGCCCGCCAGCCCCACCTATCCCTACCCTGCCTAGCGATTGGCTGTTCAGCTTTTTATTAGACCAATCAGGTGCCTTAGGCAGGCACAGTGAAACAAATGCAACATATCTTTACATAATTAAACACACATCCTTACATTGTTAAACAAATGCAGCATAAACAAATATAACACACCTTTATATAGTTAAAGTAATATTTCTTAGCTAAACAAATATAACACATCTTTACATAGTTAAATAGTCCACAACAGGCATCTGTAAGGGCTTCTGGGGCAGCCAATCATTCTCTCCTTAGACAGATGAATGGCTAAAAGGCATTCTGGTGATGTGGTGAACTGAGTACTAGTTAAGATATGGAATCTTCAGTTGTTGAAAATGTATCAGGTGGTGTAATATATAAGAACATGCTTTATAAGCATACACTATTGTGCATAATACTGTATATCATATGAGTTGTGTAAGAGTGGACTCTTCTGAATGTAAATTCACACACTCACAACAGTTGAAAGACAAAGAATTAGGGCTTGCTTGCTAATACCTGCTACCCTAGCATTTGAGAGACTGAGGCAGGAGGATTAATAAAAGTTCAAGGCCAACCTGGGCTACAATGTGAAGTGTAGGTTAGAGGAGAGTGTTTGCCTAGCACACGAGGCACTGTGTTTAAGCCCTAGTACTGCAATCAATCAATCAATCAATCAATGACTAAATAAAACAGGGAAGGCTTCACTAATATGAAACTTTTCCTAGGATGGAGACATCTACCCAACATATATTCCTGCTTCATTTGAGCAGAAATCAATGAGAATTCTCTCAAAGAGAACTTACCATCCCACAGTTGCACTGGTCAGGATCACATCAAACAGCAGCAGTGACAAGCCAGCTGTGAGGACCTGCAGAAACAAGAAATGCCATCAGATCAGGAGGAGTCTGGAAGACTCCCACATCATCTCTCCCAAGCTTTGAAAGGACTGTCTCTGACATTAGCCACCCCTGCCCATAGGGCCTCTGCATTCAGCATGGCCTCGCCTCTGAGCAGAAAGTGTGATGTGGAAATGCTATGTCCTGTAGGCTGTTGGAATCCCCAAAGCAGCATTTAATTTCTGTGCCAAAGTCATAGAGAGACTGTATAAACAGTATTCCCCTGTCTCAATGCACAGAATCAGCTCCAGGGTCATGGTGACCCCAGACCTGTACCCAGGTCCTCAGGGGAAACACTTTTCTGTCTACACAGTTTCATCTCTCTTGCCCCTTCTAATTCCCTAGTCTTTCTAGACTGTGACACACATTCTAAGAAGCCAGGTGCTTCATGAGGGAAGAGAGCAGATGAATCAGTAATTGTCTGAATCACAGGAGCTAAGGTAGAGGAAAAAGGTTAGTCCTACACCTTTTAGAGCAGGAAATTCCAGAAGACTCAGGAATGACAGGCATTCAGTCCAGACTCCAGAGTATCTCTGAACAGTTGTCATGAAATGAGTATGAACTAATGACCCAGTTCTATCCACACTTAGAATGTCTGTGTTAAGCCAACATGGTTCTTGTATCTAGAATTCTCAATTCTGCAGGCCAGAGCAGCTTCTTTGAGGAAGGTAACACTAAGGGCCTGCTTTCTTGCTGTGACAGAGTTGGGTGCAGGCTGCTGCTGAGAGCCATTCAAACTCGGAGTGTCAGAAATCCTGACTACTCCCCCNCCACCATCAAGGGAAGCCCCGAGCTGTCCCAGAGGCCTTTCAGGTGTCCCAGCTGGGAACAAGGCATCAAGAAGATGACCAGGAATGGGTTGAATAAGCCCCTCCTCATGCACTATCTCTCTTTCTCCTCTCCCCTCCCCTCTCCTGTCCCGTACCCTCCTTTGTTTTCTCTCTCTTTCCTTCCCTATGCGTGTGCACTTGGGCACTCACGTGCTATATACAGCACACGTGTGGGGGTCAGAGGACAACTTCATGTGTCGACCCTTACCTTCCACCTTGTTTGAGGCAGAATTTCTTGTTCCCCAATGCATACACCAGAATAGCCCATCCCACCAGCTTCTGGGGTTGCTCCTCTCTCCTCCCATCCTGCTGTAGAAGAGCTAGGGTTATATATGCCCACTGCCATGTCTTCCTTTGGGGTCTGGGAATCTGGTCCTCATGTGTGAATCACTTTTCATTCACCATCTCAGACACAAGTCTGTTCCTCTGACCCAGAACCTTTAGAAACTAAGATTGTGACTCTTTGGGGTCATCTTTGTCTCCTTTTAAAACTTTCTATTTGCCTTACTTTGTTGATTTGCAACAAAACCTTGCCTATACAAAAGACCTCTATGTTGTCTGCAGAGACATGAACAACCAGGCCAGAGGAACAAGGGAAAAGGATGATGGCTGTCTCCCTCTTCCTCCTCCTTCATCTTTAGTCTGTGTGAAACAGGGTCCCTAGAACCAGGCTGGTTTTGTTTGGCCTTGCACTCCTCCCCCTCAAGCCTGTCCAGGGCTAAGACTGCAGGTGTGTGCCACCACACTTAGGCTTCTTTTCAACTTAACATTTGACATGGGTCTTCTCTACATGTGGACAAAATTCAAAACTGAGCCATCTTGCAGGGCAGATGTCTGACTTAGGAAATGAGGCATGCTACCTATACAAACATCTTAATCTCCTCCTCATTTTCCAACAGAGGACACAGCTGATGATGGTAAAGGCTAGCCCTAACCTGGAGCCCCTGGGCCTGGAGCTTCTGAATGCAATGACCTTCACTGTCCCATCATGTCTTCCATTTCTACCTACCAGAATTATTTCATTTGCACTTTCCCTCAAATATATGTCATCAAGGTTTTCCCATTTACCTGTTTGGAGAAATATTATTTTATATTGTGTGTGTCTGCTTTCACTCCATTCCTTTTTATTCTCACTTTTATTGCCATTTTTCTCTTCATTTGTTTTCATTCCACAATCTTGAACAAAATTAACTATCCTAATAGTCCCTCTTTCCTTTCAAAACATTTATTGTTTCCTGGAACCATGCCAACAGAGACATATTTCTCAGAACTGACAGGAGGGGAGTTTGCAGTCTACAGTGGCTATTAGCTAGACTGTCATCTTGGTGCACTGCAGCACCCCACTGTGACTANAGGGACCCAGCCATCTTCCTTCTCTTTCTCCACCATTGCCTGCCTGCATCTCACCTTCTTTCTTCAAAACAAAAATGGACATTTATTGAGACAGTGTGTGTGTGTGTGTGTGTGTGTGTGTGTGTGTGTGTGTGTGAATTAGTGCACATGTAAAGGTGTGGCAGCAAGTGGTTCTGTCCTCTGAGCCATCTTCCTGGTCTTCCTTCACTGTCTTTATCAGCCCTTAGAGGCTTCCTTTACCCATCTTCTCTGCCTGTTCTCTGATTGACTCTTCATGTGACTTAGTCATGACTAAGAAAAGGGAGGTGTCCCTTGTCAGGAAATATTCTCCACCAGGCCTGCGCCTCTGCACCTCCACACTTCCTGGAGCTGAGCAGGAATCCTGTCTGCCAGGAGTCAGGCAGCTGGCCTGACTGTGCCTGTGAATGGTGCCTTTTGCCAAGAAAAACACGGCTTAACATTTTCAAACCAGTCCTTACTTGAAAATCAGCTTGGTCTAACAGCCATGCTGGTGCCTTTGTCTCTGCTCCTTCCTGGAAATGTTTGTACAACCTTCCACCTTCCTCTTAAGCCACATTTTCAAGCTCCTCCGAAGTTTTCTCTTTCATAAGCAAGACTGCTGATGGCTGTGACACGCGCTGACATGTTATAAATCAGTGTGGCTTGTTTCTGTCAGGATTGCAGTGGCGCTTGCCCGGCAGAGCTACTGTGGAGCCGAGCAGCTGCTTTTCCACCTATTCTGTAAGAACCATCATGCTTCTGGTTTTCANACTGTCTTTTCCTTCCATCATGAGTCCTAGCGGGGCAACCTCTCAGTAACGTGGATGCTGGCAGCCATGTAGTCCTGCCTGCCTGCCCTGTGGACGGCTCCCAAAGGCTGACCTCTCCATGTCTGAGGGTCAAATTCATGTCTGCTCATTGAGACAGGTTTCTGTACACAATGGCCACTCACTCCTAATCCCACCTATGAAGAAGTAAAAGCCAGTGGCTGAGTGCTACAGGCCAGACTATGAAATGGCTCACATAGTCACATAGGGGCAATACCTAAGNAGTACAAGGACCTCCCTTGGCTAACCGGTAGAGGGACTGTGACTCAGAGATGGTGTGTAACTTGCCCCAGGGATTTTGAGGTTTGTGGCACTGAGAGTAGAACCAAAGTCCTGTCTCCTAGCTCAACCTTCTCTCATAGCCAGGAACTCAAGAAAGGGTCACACAAGCCACATGTGGCTTTAAGAAGCCACTGGAAGGTTGGGGAGACAGTTAACTAGATAAAACACTTGCCCCACAGAACCCATNTAAAAAGCCGGCGTGGTGGTAGATGCTTGTAAACCCAGTGGTCTCGAGATAGGCAGAGACAGGCAGATCCGTGGAGCTCACAGGCCAGGCTGCTTGGCCTACTTGGTGAGTTCCAGGCCAATAAGACAGTGTATATCAAACAAATAGTAGAAAAGCCCTTGAGAAATGACACCTGAGGTTGTTCTCAGACCTACACACCCATGTACACAAGCACACAACACACATGAACACTCACATATACATATGCACACACAAGAGCCTACTGAAAGCAAATTTCTTATTTTCACACATCCATGTTTACAGTGACATCATTCCCAACAGGCAGAGTTAGGAGCAACCAAAATGTCCCTGAGAGATGATCAGATAAAGAAACTAACTCACAATGGAGTCCTCCTCTCAATGGACATTTTAAAAAGAGGAAATTCGTTTGCATATCTCAGCGTGCATGCTAGGCCAAGTGAGATCAGATTCCACGTAAGTAAGTTATCTAGTCATAAAACTCACGGAGGCAGAAAGGAGAATGGTAGTTGCCATGGCCTAGAGGAGCCCAGAAGGGAGAGTTACTGTTGAATTGGGAAGAAGAAATATTATTGAGAGAGGCTGTAGTGAGGGTCACACAATGGTATAAACCTACTTAATAGATTGTCTGGTTTTGGTGGTTTGAATAAGAATGGCTCCATAGGCTCATATATTTGAATGCTTGATTACCAGAGAGTGGGACTATCTGAAAGGATTGGAAGGATTAGGAGGTGTGGTCTTATTGGAGGAAGTGTGTCACTGGGGGTGGACTTTGAGGTTTCAAAAACCCATGCCAGGCCCAGATTCTCTTTCTCGGCCTGCATGTCAGGTTGTAGCTCTCAGCTACTGCTACAGTGCCATGGCTGTTGCCATGTTCCCCATCATGATGATAATGAATTAACTTCCTGAAACTGTAAGCAAGTCCCAACTAAATACTTTCTTTTATAAACACTGCCTTGGTCCTGCTGTCTCTTCACAGCAATAGAACAGTGACTAGGACACCACTCGAGAATGGTTAAGGTGCTGGAGACATGGCTCAGCAGTCAAAGTGTGAGGACTGTGCAAGTGTGAGGACCCAAGTTCAGATCCCCAGAATCCATGTAGTTGTCAGGTGGATATATCATCCTGCCTGTAATTCCAATCCCCAGAACAAGCTGGCTGGCAGGACCAGCCCCCATGAATGAGGTGGAAATGGTTCCCAACATCAACATTGACCCTCTACATGCTCAGGCACACATATACATGAACAATGGAAAGAAAGAGAAAGGCTAAGCCAATAAAGCTTATGTTTATAGAGAGACAACAGAGAATCTAGTTCCTGACTCCCTAATGCCAACTGTGCAGTCAAGCTACCAGGGACAGCAAGCACACACTTCCTTGCCCCTCTATTGTTTGCGAAGCACCCGTTGTAGGAAGGCACAATTCTGGTGCCTGTTTGTACCTGTTTGTACATTCTTGCCTGTGTAATTTACAAAGAACAGGGATTGATACGGGTACGGTGGCACATGCCTGCAATCTTAGCACACGGTGGGTGTAGGCAAGCAACACCCATTTTTTAACATTTATTTATTTGCAGGGTGGGAGACNGGTGCCACAGTTCGCATGTGGAAGTCAGAGGACAACTTGCAGGAGATGACTCTCTTTTTCCACCATGTGGATTTTGGGAACTGAACTCAAGTTATCAGGCTTAGAAGCAAGTGTTTTTTTAAGAGACAGGGTTTCTCTATGTAGCCCTGGCTACTCACTCTGGAACTCACTCTGTAGACCAGGCTGGCCTCCAACTGACAGAGATCCACCTGCCTCTGCCTCCTGAGTGCTGGGATTAAAGGTGTGCGCCACCACACCTGCAGAAGCAAGCACCTTTACCAGTGGTGATAGTTTTAACTGTTACTTGATACAATGCCTAGATCAGGTTAGCCCATGGGCATGTCTGTGGGATCTTATGTTAATTAAGATGGGAAAATCTGCCTACTGTTGGGGGCACCATTCCCTGGGCAAGGAGTGGAAAACAACACAAGTAGGCATGCATTAATTCTTTTCTGTTCTTGACTGTGGATGCAATGTGGCCAGCTATCTCATTACATCTGTGCTTCCTCATAGAACTATAACCTAGAATCATGAGCTATTAGAAATCCTTTCTCCTCTAAGCTTCTTTTGTCAGAGTATTTTATCATAGCAACAGGAAATGAAACTAAGATACCAACTGAGTTCTCTTACTAGCTCCCATGACCCTGTCATAAACATCTGAAAACAAGGCTAGTGATTGGTGGGTAAAGCACTTGCTGTGCAAGACCAGGGTTCAGATCCCACGTCCCATGGAAAAGCTAGGAAAGCATGATGACCACCTAATCCCAGTATTTGGGGGTAAAGACGGGGATCCTCNGAACAGACCAGCTAGTTAGCTAAGTAAGCCAGAACTGATGAGGTCAAGGTTCAGCAGGAGACCCTGACTAAATAAAGTGGAAATGACTGAGGAAGACACCCAATATCAGCCTCTGACCTCCACATGCAAACATGTGCACACAAGCATGCATAAANACATGCATGTACACCACTCACATATACACTTGCAAAAAACTTTAGCCTCACACAAAACCCAGAGCCTGTTTGGTTCACAGTGGGCCTGGAGGTTAGGAGGTTCAAGAATGTGACAATGGTCTCTAGAGTGACCTCCATGCTATTCCATGATGTGACAGAAGGGCAATCAAGACAGGGCAAAGAAATTGAGTCAAATTCAACCTTTATCTCAAGAGCCCATGATAATCAACCCACTTCCAGGAGAACAGCATCATCTATGGGGAAAGCCTTGTGAACTCATTATCCCTTTATATGGCTGCACAGTAAGCCACGGAACATGTGGCAAAACATAGATAAGAATTATGGGTTAATTTAAGTGTAAGAGCTAGTCAGTAATAAGCCTGAGCTAATGGCCAAGCAGTTATAATTAATATAAGCTTCTAAGTGATTATTTTATAAGCGGTTACGGGACCTCGGGGACTGGGCAGGACTGGAGAAAACTTCTGGCTACACACCTGAGCAACAGGCAGCTCCTGGGCCATTCATTCCACAGTTACAACTAAAATCCAGCTTCCAATATTCTTGAGCTGAGTACTGAAGTAACCTTACTAACAGGGTCTTTCAACCTTTTCAACACCGCCAGCCACTTTTCATGCAATAATATTACTCAAGTTACAAGAAAGCACCTTGAATAAGCTACGTTCTGTCCTCCAAAACCNTCAACAAAAGCATCTGCATTCTTTTAAGAGCTCTTGAAGTGGCTAAAGTTGCCCCTTGCAGAAGGCTTCCAGCTACTCTCAAGATTTGCCATCTAGAAGATGTAAGAAATGGTCATTAATATTAATTGCTGTTCTCGATTTTAAAAAGCAGTTTTAGAGATACACGTTTTTCCCAAAGAAGAAAGAATTTTGTCAGCTGACATGTCCCAGAAGCCCTGAGTAACAAGCACCATGCCACAGGCATAGCCCATGCCAGCAGCAGCAGGACTCAATGCAACAAGCGGTGTGAGGCTTTGATCTTTCTGGCTTTGTCAATGGGTATCATAACCTCTGTGTTATTTAAACAAATTTTTCTATTTAAAGTGGATCAGGTTTGTTTTTCAAACATTCATTTCAAACCTAAGGCGGGGTGGGGGTGAGGAAGATGAGTAGGGACTTGGCAGACAGTAAGGGACTGGGGGAGAGTTGGAGACTCAGTCCCTGTCTGTTGTCACTTAGATGCACATGACTCTTTTGGTTGTTGTTTTTGAGTCAGGGTCTCACTATGTAGCCATGGCTGTCCTGGAACTCACTATGTAGACCAGGCTGGCCTCAAACTCAGAGATCCGCCTGCTTCTGCCTCCTGAGTGCTGGGGTTAAAGGTGCATGCTACTATGCCCAGTTGTCATGACTGCTTCTGCCCCAGGCATCCCTCTTGTGTGGCTATCTTTTTCCCAGACAGTGTCTGAGCATCACATCACTCTTTCCTCAGCACATCCACCCTACTGGAGTCATTTCACAGGCCTGCCCACACAATTCCTGCTCTTAGCCCCATGCATACACCAGTTTCTTCTCTGGGTGTCATGGTCCCTTGTCACCACACATGGCAATGATCTGGTCTCCCTAAGCAGTGTGTGTGCTAGTCAGCTGTGTGTGCTCAGGGGCTAACAGAGATCTGCATGGGATGGATGCCTCGTGAATTTCGTATGACCGGATTAGGTCATCAGAGCTGGGAAGAGAGTCTATGGTTAGAACACTGATCACTTAAAATCCTTCACAGATGTGGGTTAACTGGAACCAAGGGCTTACTAAGATACCCCTGCCCCTCACTGCTGACTAATTATCTCCACTATTGCGGGTAGGAAGGACTCCACAGAAAGGACTGAGATCACCCTGGTGCCAAGTGAAACATGATAGGAAAGGTTCTAATGGAGTCCTGGACCAACTGTGGCTTCAGAAGCAGAGGGATATACGAATGCAGAATCTTACTGTTGAACTTCATGGGCAGAAATCAGGANAGAACATTTCTTAAAGGAAAGCATGGAAAGTTCTGACAGATGGATAGACAGAACAAGAGGTATCTGTTTCCTCTTTCCATGTGTACATACATACGCATGTGTGTGTGTGTGTGCGTGTGTGTGCATGTGTGTGCGTGTATATGTGTGTGTGCGTGTATATGTGTGTGTGCGTGTGTGTGTGTGTGTGTGTGTGTGTGTGTGTGTGTGTAGGCCAGAGACTGATGTCATGAATTTTCCTCAACCACTCTTTCACCTTATTCTTTGAGGCAGGGCCTCTCAATCAAACTGGCTATACTCAATCACCAGTATAGCCAGTTGCTGGACAGTTTGTTCTTGGGATCCCCTGCCTTTGCCTTCTGAGGCTAGAAATACAGCCATGATCACCCAGCATACATGGGAATCCAACTCTTGTCCTCTTGCTGTGTGGCAAGTGTTTTAACCCCCGAGACATTTCCCCAGCTCCAAAATGTACTTCCAGACAAGCTGCACCAGTATCACCTGGGAACTCGCAGAAACTGCGGCAGCTCCGACCCCACACCTACAGAACTTGCGCAGGGACAGTATGCACACTCAGAATGGGAGTCTGTTCCACACCTGCAGTGCCAGCAGCAGATGGAAGACCACTGTCTGCAGCTGCTCTACCACACCTCCAGGGACAAGAGAAGAGTGTCACACAGCAGCTGGAGAAACTGAGTCTTCCAACTCTCCAGGGCTGCAGAGTTTAAAGGTTTACGTCACACAGTCCTGGAGTCTGCACTGCTGACACATAGGGATGCCCCAAACCTACCCTTATTTTTAAGTTCAAGTGAAAATCTAATATGACATTAATAACTTGCTGGGCAGTGGTGGCACACGCCTTTAATCCCAGCACTCAGGAGGCAGAGGCAGGCAGATCTCTGTGAGTTTAAGACCAACCTGGTCTACAAAGCAAGTTCCAAGACAGCCAAAGCTACACAGAGAAACTCTGTCTCAAAAAATAATAATAATAATAGTAATAATAATAAATTACAAAAGAACTTAAGAGCAGGCTTTTTGTCCCCCTCACCCAAGGAATTCTTCTACGTTCTCCAGATGGAAACCATGGCTAAGACTAGGAATTTTATTTGCCATCCTTTAAATATTTAGATAATCCTTACTACTCACCCTGTGGTTTATTACCATGACCAGTATAATTATTAATGAGCAACAACTCTCACTAACCTCCAGATGTGACTGTTATAGTACTTGATATTGCTCACTAAAATATAGGGCCTGTTCACTTTGCCAATCTTATAAGCATAGTGGTACTGAGAACACAGATGAACACTCTTAGGCTTTCTTAGCCCAAGTCCACACTAAGGAAAGACAATTTTAATGTGGAGAAATTTTTGCAAACACCTGTATTTTATGAGAGAAGAAATAAGAGAACAGAATTAGAGAAATGTGATATGAATTTCTAGGTTGAGGTAAGGAGGAAATCAACCAATGTAAGGAGGAATAAAATGTCTCAGACAATCAGGCTCTTAGGAGCATATCCTTGGTCTCAGAAGATCCCTACTCCAGCCCTATGGCGGAGGGAGGTGAGCCCACTTTACAGATGAACTAACTGGGTCCACAGCAGGCAACCACCCTGATCAGAGGAGTGTCTTCAGAGTCCTGGGCCAAGCTCCCTTTTCTTGCAGCAGCAGGCTGATCCTCCACAGTGGCTTTGTTTAACCGTAACAATGTCAATGTGCCTTCGCAGTTCTCAACCTTTGCTATATATGCAGAATCTTATGGTAAGTCAAAAAAATAAAAAAATGAAACCTCGGTATACCCTGTCCTATTCTATTGGAACTTTTGTTGTTGTTTTTCAAGACAGAGTTTCTCCCTGTAGCCCTGGCTGTCCTAGAGCTCGCTTCGTAGACCAGACTGGCCTCCAATTCACAGAGACCCACCTGCCTCTGCCTCTCGAGTGCTGGGATTAAAGGTGTGTGCCACCACCACCTGGCTTCATCATAACTTTTTAGGGCACAGGTTTGACATTCTTACCTATCTTCATCTATTCAGAAAGCTGTTTGCTTGTTTTTTTTTAAGATTTATTTATTATGTATACAGAAGAGGGCGCCAGATCTCATTACAGATGGTTGTGAGCCACCATGTGGTTGCTAGGAATTGAACTCAGGATCTCTGGAAGAACAGTCAGTGTTCTTAACCTCTGAGCCACCTCTCCAGCCCCCCAGGTTTGACATTCTTAAGAAATTCTCCTCATGATTCTTGTAACTAGATAGGGGTGGATCCCTGATTGTTGATATGTTACTAATTTGAGTGTTGCTATATTATTAATTTGAGTAAAAAATCCATACAATTGTCAACATCACANAACCACTTCGTAACACACATGTATAAGCCTTGGTAAAACAAGACCTCATCAGTACTGTCCCTATCATCACTGTGGGCTCACTCACCACACAATTTTACATTCTCACCAGTGATGTATGAAGGTTCCAATTTCTTCTCATCCTTGTTATTACCTATCTTTTTAATCACTGCCACCTAATGGATATGAAGTATCTTGGACTTGTATCTTTCTGTTGGTTAATGATGTTCAGCATTGTCTCATGGGCTCATGGGCCAATTGTTCATCCTCCTTGGAGACCTGCCTATTTAGACTCTTGGCCCATTTTAAAGATTGGAGTTATCTTTCACTATTGAGGCATAAGAGTTGCTTACATATTCTAGATTTTTTAATTTTTAATTGTGTGTATGTGAGGTAGGGGAGGGGTGTACACATGAGTTCAGAGCTGCAGAGTCCAGAAGAGGGCATCAGAGTCTTTGGAGCTGGAGTTGCAGCAGTTGTGAGCCACCCTATACAGGCAATGGGAACTGAACTTGGGTCCTCTGTAAAGGCAATGGACACTGTTAATCACTGAGCCATTTCTTCAGTCCCACTTATTATTTAAGTGCAGGTCCCATGCCAGGCATATGATTTGTCTGACAGTGTCTTTTTCAGCTCAAAGTCTTTAATTTTGACAGACCCCACATGAGCTGCTTTTCTTCCTGCTTGTGCTTTTGGTCCCACAGCCATGTTTTAAGTAGCAAGAAATTCTAAGTCACTGTTTCATCCAACATCTTAATTAACATGATCCACACATAACAAAGCTATTATATGATTTCCTTTTTATAAAGCTATTCTCCATGTGTTCTTTGAATATACAATATGAGCTTTCTAAATTATAAAATAAGTCACCTGATATTTAGGCCGAGTATGATAGTAGGGAATTAGCCAATATGCTCTAGCATATGAATCCTTTTACTCAGAAGAAATCTGATTAGGATATCCAATGAACATGAGAACACAAGACTCTAGAAAACCTCACATAGTGTGTCTGTTGGAATTGGTGGCCACTGGCTACTCCCCCAGCTACAAGACCATGCATGCACTGGCAAAACGATTAGTCATCCCAGGGCCTTATGTCCTGCTGCATGGTCATGTAATTTGTGGGCAGGGTGATCACACAATCTATGGGCATGCGGAGCGTAGCTATGTGAGCCCATATGCGCATGTGCAGGGGTGGGGGGAATCCATAAAAAGCGGGTCACAGACTCGTCCCCTGCTTCTTCTTCCCCGTTCTCCTCCTTCCCTTCTCTCCATGCACAACCTTCCATAGGCCTAAAGCACATTCCCCTCTTTCCTTCTCTTAATAAACTCTCATAGTGGGTTTTGTTGTACCTCATGGTTTTTCTCACACAGTAAACAGCACCACTTAATGAATAACACTGCACCACCACATAAAACTAACAGTATCTCCAAATATTTTCATAGTAATTATGGAAAGGTTGGTAACCACTTCTTTGAAGTAGGAACAGAGGAATGGAGTGGGGAGATGACCCACTCTGCCCCTGTACTTTATTGGGCATTTGTACATAATGGACATTTTTGTCCATTATGCTCATGATTTCCATTAAAATGTCAGCCTTTATAGCCTACGGTTGTTTCTTCAATTTGAAGCAATTCCTTTCTTTTTTCCTCCCCTTTTCCTTTCTTTTCTCCTTTCTGTGGTGCAAGATGTTGAAACTAAGGCCTTCACATGCTAGGTCGGTGCTCCATTGCCATGCTACAATACTGCTAGTCCCAGTATGTAGAGCACTTGTGGTTTTCTGTTCCTGTTGTTATCAGGCACACTTACCAATTCACCAACTCCTCCCTATCTCTGCATGTGAATGCTATTTGTAAAATAACTACAGGGCCTCCAGGCAACACTTTCTACTAAGGAAGTGTAAACACTTTGTTGCAACCCTGGGAGTTTGACTGGGGCTGTTAGGACAGCTGACAGCTGGAGCTGCAAAGAAACAGTCCAGCCCTAGAGGGCAAGATATCCTGGACACCTCGAGCTGCTCAGAACAGCTCTGCCCTGGAGGTGTCACAGACACCTTGAGCTGCTTGGAACAGCTCTGCCCTGGAGGTGTCACAGACACCTTGAGCTGCTTAGAACAGCTCTGCCCTGGAGGTGTCCTGGACACCTTGAGCTGCTTAGAACAACTCTG
>LZPO01087326.1:87021-109101 GCA_001675575.1 Neotoma lepida | reverse complement strand
TTTTTGCTGAGGTGAAGCTCAATTGCTCTTATGGAGATCATACTAGGCCCTAGAGAGGCCAGATTACTTACAGAAGCCCACACTGATTAGTCAACACTTGACATCAGTGAGGAAACAGGCTCAACATCACATGGTAAAGGTCAAGTTACGGGCACAGTCTCAAGAGTCACAGAACAAGCCTACCACAGAGAGGAGCTTGTGCGAAGTCTGAAGGACAAGCAAGAGTACCAGGTATGGAACAGTGGGAAGGGCATTGTCTGTAGAAGGAACAGCATGACGTGAGCTCACCAAATGCTAAGCCACTGGTTATTAACAAAAATGCCAAGCATAGGGTGGCCAGCAGCTGCCATCAACGCCAAATGAAAACTGAAGGCAGTGGGGAATGTCACTAGCTAGAAAGCCCTTTTTCCTAGTAAGGTATCCCAGAGAACCATACCCACTTAGAGAGGCAGCTGGCCTGTGATTTGGTGTATGCGTATGAATCAGAGGTTAACATTTGGGGGACAATACCTCTCACTGAGCCTAGGCTCACTGACTGAGCTAGACTGGCTGGCCGAAGCCTGAGGTATCTATCCTCTTGTGTCTGCCTTACCAGCCTTAGGATCGAAGGCACATCACGCTGCAACTGGTTGACTTTACATGGGTTCTGGGTAACCAAAACTCAGGTCTTCGCAGTTACATAGCAAGCACTTTACCAACAGAGCCGCCCTACTAGCTTCCAGGGAGAATTTTCTAAGCTTAAAAGGCCAGCTGGATACAGAGGGAAAATATCAATTAGAAGTAGATAAGAAACGTAATACAAATGCCACACCAGAGCCATCTCCATGTGTGGAGGGGAGGCAGATGTAACCTGGCAGCAGAGCAAAGGAGGTGGGTGAACATGGTGTTCTGAGATGCAGCTGAATTTAGACAGTGAAGGGTGTTTCCTACGTGGAAAACATCATTACAGACACTCAAGCTTAAACACCCACCAAATGTCATAATGTAAAAAAAGTCTAATGTAATGGTGCTACTGAAGAAATACANTCTCTTGCCCCCTCCCATATGCAAAATACATGGCCTCATGGAAGCTACAAACATTGAACTCTGCACTGTGGCCCTGCCTTGGGTCCTGGGACAGGAAATTGAGCGCTGACTTGGCCTGCCCTTCCTCTGGGTACAACCAGAAGCCATAGCAGCATCCTTCTCTTCACAGACGGATGCCCATCTGTAGTTGTGCATCCAAGAGCTATCTCTGGACCCTGAACACATGCATATCTTATGGAGGCAGTTAGCATGCACCTTGGAAATCCCTTGCAGTGCTCCAGAGTAACTCAGTAACTGACCTGTACATTAGGAATGTGCTGGGCTGGGGACAGGGCTCAGGAAGAACCTAAGTTAGATTGTCAGCATCCAAGATTTTTGTTTTGTTTTGGTTGTTGTTGTTGGGGGTAATGGGTCTAACTATGCAGCCCTGGACAGCCTGGAACTTGCTATATCGATCAGACTGGCCTCAAACTCATAGAAATCTGCCTGTCTCTGTCTCTCAAGTGATGGAACTAAAGGTGTGTGCCACCTTGACCAGCTGGCACTCAGGTGTTACAGGATATTTGAACAAACTGTGTAAAGATGTATCACTGTTTTACCTTGCCTGCCTAAGGCATCTGATTGGTTTAATAAAGAGCTGAATGTCCAATAGCTAGGCAGGAGAAAGGATAGGCAGGACTTCCAGCCAGAGAGAGAAACTGGGGATGAATCTGAGGCATGCAGGAGACACCAGGGAGACATGAAGGGAGACAGGCATACAGAATGGAGAGGTTAAAAAGCCACGTGGCAGAACGTAGATTAATAGAAGCAGGTTAATTAAGTTATAAGAGCTCATTGGGAACAAGCCTAAGCTAAAGGCCAAGCTTTCATAATTAATAATAAGTCTCTGTGTCATTATTGGAGAGCTGGCAGTCCCTAAAAGAAAGTTCAACAAGAAAGTCACACTACATTTGGCACCCAATGTAAGGCACGACCAACAAGATGGAGAAGTCATACCAGCTGCCCCAGTTGTCGCCTGGCTTCTCTGTGAGCACTCACAACAATCGGCTTCTGCTGGGGGGACTTCGGAAAGTGAGCACAACAACTTCTCAGAGCTGGGACGGTTAGGCACAGCTGGAAAGGTTAGTTAGGTGCAGGTGGATGGTTAGGTGCAACTGGGACAGTTAGGAGCATTTGGGACGGTTAAGAGCTGCTCCTGCCATTGCCTGTGGACCCAAAGGGGGCAGAGCCAGCCACCAGTGCCTGTGCTAAGTGGAGCCATGCCATTTAAGGTTTGGCCTACGCAATCAGAGAAGGTTGCAGACACACAAAATGTCAGGTTCAGACTGAAAAACCTCTGAACAAGTACAATATGTTTTAAAAATGTACTTAGATGCTAAAGAAAGAAAAGAAAAATGGGTATAGACAGTCAGAAAAAATAGTTTAAAAAAATAAAGTCTTAAAAAAAGAGTGAAGTAATATAAAAAGGATAAGCCACGTAAGGATGGCTTATCATACACAGGACATCTGGATCTTGTATGATGTTTTGTTGACTTTGAATTTTTTGAATGCTGATAAGTGAAGGGCAAATGCTGCTGACATTGGATTGTAGGAAAAAAAAACCTGCTAAATTAAATCAGCCTATGTATTTTAAGGATGTCTTAACTTTAAAATGGATGTCACAAAATGTGTTGCATTGGGGAAGAGGATATGCCTTTGTTTTTAAAGGAAACAAAAAGCTATAGATTCCTTCAAAATTAATGAAGATCAAATTTCATCAAGGGAGACCTCTTTAAAATCTTGGATGCAGAAATGAAGAAACCAAGAAAAACTACAAGATAGGTGACATATAAGCTGATCCCTCAACACGGGAACAGCTCTGAGACTGGATGAGACATGATAAATCCTGTTAGCTACAGAGTCCTCATGANGTATTATTACATGCCATCCTTTCAGATGGCACTGANGGAGATTCATATTACAGTTTGGTTATACAATCCAAACACATGTATAAAATTGACAGATGCCTTTCACCTGCTCAAACGTAGACCAGAGAATCATCTTTAGCTGATTTGTGTACACTGAACATTCCATACTTGTGTTAATGCAGGTATGTATGTTACCTTTGAAAGTTTGTCTATTTTCAGAACAAAAGAACCAGACACCAATGAAAACAAAACAAGGAGCCCAGGTGATCCAGCTTCTCAGAAGACCTCTGTTGCAGTTTCCTCAAAAATCTACACACAGGACAATTTCAAAGTGGCTAGCTGAGATGGTNCAGCCTCACAGACTACTCTAGCCAGGATTTAGATAAGCCCTGCACTTTCCCATCACACAGAGACTGGACAACAAATGATACAGCTAGCTCTCCCAGGATTTGACCATTATCTCAATATTCGCAGGGTCCCTAAAGATGTCTTCACCATGCCCCCAGACAACAGGAAGTAATTTTAAGAACATGAGACATTCTGAAGAGGTGGGGTGGGTTGTTTTGAGTCATTTGGTGGATTATGGATGTTTATTATCATTTAGGAGGGTTGGTTACAAGTTGTTACTGGTCATAGTCAGAAAAAAACTAAACAAAGGAAGTTAGATTCAGGAATCTTTCTGAAAAGAAAATAGGGGGATATAGGAATGATGGGATAAAAGGGTAGATAACTGAATCTACTTTTAGAGTAAAAAGCAACTATTAATCTCAAATATTTTACATTGGTATGGATTTTTGTATACTGATACAAAAAATTTAAGGTTATTTTTGTTTTAATATACTGTATATATGTTTCTATTCTTGTTTAAGGTATTACACCTATGCAGCTCATTTATAAAATGTATTATAAAGTTCTAGTCCTCAAAAGTTATTATTACAAACTATTTAGGATAATTAAGTAATACAGGTTAGTAGTTAGTCATCTATAACAATCAAACTTGTAGTCGTGTCAGATATGTTTTCAAGGTCAAACAGATATATTTTAGGTCAAGATATGTTTTCAAGGTCAAACAGATATAAATGATCTTCAAACACTTCAGAGATCTACGACTATGACATTTAAGATGTTTTAATAACATAAAGCTTTTCATGACTGTGAGATAGGTCTGCTCCTGGAAGCACCAATCTACTTCAAAAAATAAAGAAAGAAAGAAAGAAAGAAAGAAAGAAAGAAAGAATGAGAGACATCAAAGAACTTCCATATGGAGTTTGGTTTCATTGTGACAAAGTTAGCCACTGGACAAGAAACTGCCCTTACTTCGACTGCTGATAATATGCTGTCCAAATTGGACAAGCAGGACACAAAACAAAGTGACTGCCAAACTTTGCTGAGACAAGGTAGAACAGTCCTTCAAAATTCCTAAATATAACACCAGTAGCACAGACACTGAGAACAACAATTAATAAATGGGACCTCCTGAAACTGACAAGCTTTTGTAAGGCAAAGGACACAGTCAATAAGACAAAATGACAGCCTACAGAATGGGAAAAGATCTTCATCAATCCCACATCTGACAAAGGGCTGATCTCCAAAATATATAAAGAACTCAAGAAACTAGACATCAAAATATTGAACAATCCAATTAAAAATAGGCTACAGAGCTAAACAGAGAATTTTCAAAAAAAGAATCTCAAATGGCTGAAAGACATTTAAGGAATTGCTCAACATCCTTAGTCATCAGAGAAATGCAAATCAAAACGACTCTGAGATACCACCTTACACCTGTCAGAATGGCTATGATCAAAAACACTGATGACAGTCTATGCTGGAGAGGATGTGGAGCAAGGGGAACACTCCTCCACTGTTGGTGGGAGTGCAAACTTGTACAACCACTGTGGAAATCAGTATGGTGGTTTATCAGGAAATTGGGAATGAATCTTCCTCAAGACCCAGTGATACCACTCTTGGGTATATACCCAAGAAACGCTCATTCATATTGCAAAGATATATGTTCATCCATGTTCATAGCAGCATTATTTGTAATAGCCAGAACCTGGAAACAACCTAGATGCCCATCAACTGAAGAATGGATTAAGAAAATGTGGTACATATACACAATGGAGTACTACTCAGCAGAGAAAAACAATGACCATATGATATTTGCAGGCAAATGGATGGAACTAGAAAATATCATCCTGAGTGAGGTAACCCAGACTCAGAAGGACAAATATGGTATGTATTCACTGATAGGTGGATACTAGATATAAACTAAAGGACAATCACTCTGCAACCCACAGACCCAGGGAGGCTACCTAACAGGAAGGACTCTAGAATGATTGCTACATAAAATAAATTTGGGTTTTGCCCAGTGACTGGGCAAGCTTTAATGAAATATTTCACTATTGAGATGGGAATTTGTACATCTATTTATGTTCAGGCTGTCTGTCTATTGCCTCTCCTGTAGTTGTACATCAAAAAAAAATTTAAAAAAAAATTCCTACTTCACAGAAAAGTCTGTCAGATATTCTATGCTTGTAGTCTGAAGATGCATGCCTCAACATTGCAGAGGAACCTTGGGTGATTGTCCAGGCAGCCAGCTATCTCTGTCATTTTTACAGTTTTGGAAGTTGTCTGCACTTTCTGTTTACTCAGGTAATATTACATCATTCTCAGGTCTCTGATGGGGTTGAAGACTTTATAGTTAATAGTTTTACAGTTTTCCTTGTTACCAAATTCAAAAAAGAAACTTACAAAAGAGATGTAAAGTTTGTAAGGTTAAGAGACCTAAAAGCTTAAGTTGTTTATCTTAAAAAAAAATTTTAAGGTCTAAAAAGATATTTTTAGGTTGGTAATACAAGTTATGATAGAAAATGGTTTAGGTATAAAACTTTGGATTCATCAAGATAGAATAGACAATAGAATAATTTCTCAGAATTTGCCAAATACAAATATACTGGACATTGTGAATGTAATTCTTACTTGATAATTGTTCTTATTGTATATAGTTTTATTATGTTAGAGCTAAAACCTTTTCTTTTTATTTAGACAAAAAGGGGAAAATGTTTTGGGATATTTGAGCAAACTGTGTAAGGATGTGTTGCTGTTTTACCTTTCCTGCCTAAGGCACCTGATTGGTTTAATAAAAAGCAAATGGCCAATAGNTAGGCAGGAGAGGTTAGGGGGGACTTCCAGGCAGAGAGAGGAACTGGGGATGAATCCGAGGTGTGTGAGAGATGCCAGTGAGACATGGAGGGAGACAGGCATACAGAATGAAGAGAGGTAAAAAGTCACACAGCAGAATGTAGATTAATAGAAGCAGGTTAATTAAGTTATAAGAGCTCGTTGGGAACAAGCCTAAGCTAAGGGCCAAGCTTAATTAATAAGAAATCTCTGTGTCATTATTGGGGAGCTGGCAGTCCCCAAAAGAAAATCTGACAATAAAGTCTTATTAGGACCCAGGTTAAAAAAATAAAAAAGTGAAGTGTGGTGGTTCACATTTGTAATCTTATTACTGGGGAGGTGGAGTCCTTGGAGCTCACTGGCTAGCCAGATGAGCCAAACTGGTGAAATTCAGGTCACAGTAAGACAGTGAGTCTCACCCTTCCTAATGTTGAGACCCTTTAATACAGTTCCTCAAGTTGTGCTGACCCCCAACCAAAATTATTTGTTGCTACTTCACAACTGTAATTTTGCTGTTATGAATCATAATGTAAATATCTGATATGCAAGATGATCTTAGGCAACCCCTGTCATGGCTAAGAGCTGCTGCAGTAAGAGATTTTGTCTAAAAAAAACAAACCATCATGAGTACAGCTCCTGAGATTGACCTTTGACCTCCATATGCATATGCATACACTCATCCTACCCCAAATAGTACACACATTTACACCTACACACAAAGAATGTACTGATAACCTTATTGTATTGCTACCACAGAAATGCTGCATGGCCCTGCTGTATTTCAGGCTGTGAAGCATCTAGCTCCTGCTCTTTGTGACACTAAGACTCAGGCCATGGTGATTCCTTAACTGAAGAACTCCATGGAGTGCTTGTGGCTGCCCTTCGACAAACAGACTATTCCAAAATTATTTGTGGGGAGCAGTCCCCTCCCACCGGTCTTAGAGGTCACAATCCTTAGCTCAAAAAGCCACCATGGACAGAACACTATCCTCTCCTCTGTAATGAGACCCACCTCATCGCTTCCCCTGCCATCTTTTATAAAGTACAGATTTCTAGCAAGTAATCAATCTTTCTGGTTCAAAATCCTTGTACCTAAGTTTTAGCTCTGCCCAAACAAAGGTACTGCCAACAGCCATGTCAGAGGAGCAGCAGATGGCAATTGAAGTTCAAGGTGTCAGCCCACCAGGAGGAAAATTCTCTGATGGGTGAATCTTGTTTAAGCAAGGCTATGAGACTACAGACCCCAGAATACCTTTTGCTTCTGCTGTGCCTTTACATGTTTGCTGCTACAATCTTTCTCTGGTATCTGACATGGTGTGAGTGGATGTGGGGAGACCCCCTCCCCCTCCCCCGTGCCTGCATGTAGTGTGTTTATCTCACGAAAACATCCTGATCTACTGGGCATTTTTATCTGTGGATTGTCAAGAAGATGATTCCTCCCTAAGCTATACTTTCTAATTTATATAATAATGTTAGATGATTCTTCCCTAAGCTGTACTGTCTAATTGATATAATAATGTTAGCTTACATAGAGTTTTGATGAATAAAAATGAATACAAGGAAATGCTATACAATCAGGGCCTATGAGTTCCCCCTAAGGAGCTGCTTCAGATCACAGCTCAAGTTAGTAAGCTAGGCTGGCTCAAACTCCTTTAATATTAATGCTGAGAAATGCAGTTACACATTTCAGTGTGCATTATTAGCTAAAACAAAGCTTTAAAATAACTTGAGATTAGATCAGATGTCTTGCTAATGGTTTTTAAGATAAACAATCCCAGAAAAACAATCTAAAGTTCACAAGGACACATAGCTAAGCTGTCTGATTCATTAAGCTAGAGTTGTAAATACAAAACAGCCCAATTACTGCTAGCTGATGGATGATTAATTCCTTGCACCCATTCCTGACCTCAGTTTGTTGATATGGGAATGCACCCTGAAGATTCAAAATTCAGCTGTTGACTATTTTTTATGTATATAAATGTTGGGTCCTGGTATTGCACAAATAATAGGGAGTAGGACACCAAAGTCTGGAAACAGAAGCAACTTTTATTTATATACACCATGGAAAAGAAGGGAATTCTGACTAGTCAGGACTACAGAGAATATTTGACTCTAGCCCCAAGACTGGGAGCTGCAGGTTTCTTTTTGTGGTCAGGGGTCACACACAGGGCAGAAAGTACATTTTGAGATTTAAAGTGCCATGGTGCCACAGTATCTTGAGAGTGCTGAAGGGAGATGATGCTAAAAGATTTACAGTATATCAGGAATGTTGATTTCAGCCTGAATTAGAAGATCTATGACATTCCAGGAATCTCCATGTCTGGAGACTTGCACTCTCCAAACACCTTTAGGATCCAAAGAGAACCCGGAATTTACAACTTCTGATTACAGGTTGTTAGTTCAAAATGTTTACATAGTCATGAGTTAGTTTGAATTGCCTTTTCCGTGCCTGGGAGAATACAGGGCAAAATGTCATAGTGGCCAATACACTCAAAAGTATAGGTTATAAATACACAACTTTCTCATTTTCTTAGGCAATTCAGCAGTTTAGGTTTGTGACTCCTTTATAAGATTACCTCTCGAGATAGATAATAAAGTAATTGATTCTTTCTTTGCAGGCTGTCAACAAAAGGGTTGGTTGAGAAAATGTGCTCTTGGCTTGCTCAATACCTATTATTCTGTGAAAAAGCTACTTCTATATATTACATGTGAGTTGTTGGGATGACTGTTTTAATCATGTTAGGGAGATAAAAAACATGTCTTTACTTACATTCACTTGTGGAATGGGATGTAACCCCTTTGTGAATCCTGGATTGCTTGGAAGATTTTGTTGGGGTATATAAGTGGTGGAGGGAGAGAGAACAAAGGAGAACAACATGAGAGGAGAATAAAGAAGGGCATCATGGAGAGAGTGTGTGTCTTTTCCTAACCCCTCAGATAGAAAAGTTCCAGCTATGCTGACACTGTGGATTTCCCTTTGAGCCCTCCCAGCCTGCAATGAAGCACACCCATTTTCTCAAAACTGGGGAGGTATACTGAACCTACATTTTATTTTTCCAATTGAATTTTAAGGAGGTAATAGATCATGATTTTGAACCAAACAAAAACTATAAAAATATATACAGCAGAGTGTCCCCTTCCCTGTCTGCTCAGTTCTCACTTCCTCCAGACAATCATGTTTATTACTTAAGGTTTCTCTCTGTACACATAAATCAATATGAATACAGATTATGGTTTCTTTTTTTTTTACACAAAGAAAGCTGGCATGGTGCACATATGATTTGACTTGGTGTTTTTACTTAGTAATATATCTTGGAGATTTTCTTCTGGCAGTATGCTGAGAGTGTCCATAAGTTTTCTTTTTCCTTATTTATACAATTTATAAGTTTTAAATGGTAAACTGTTCTGAGAAGCATGATGAACTCATGGGTCCTTCTGCCTGGGACAGGAACCACTCCCCCACCCAGCATGTCTACACCATCTACACATCTACTATTTTGAGGCCTCCAGCCAGCAGTTAGCGCTGTTAGTTGATAACTGTCTCAGTTAACAGAACCCCAATCACAGCATTTCCGTCCTTATATTCAAGTAGCCATTATTTTACTGAATAATGACTCCAAAGCAAAAGAACAGTGATGCTGGCAATTTTATTGAGGTATATTTTTATAACTGCTCTGTTATATTATTATTGTTGTTACCTCTTATGGCTAACTCATAATAGTTTACTTTATTCAATTTTATCTGAAGTATGTATGGATAAGAAACAATGTTGTATATGAGGTTTGGTACTATCTGTGACCTCAGGTATCCTCTGGGGGTCTTGAGATGTATCCTCCACAAATAAGGGGGAGGCTACTGTATCAGGTCATAAGGCACACATATTTGTAAGTATAAAATGTCACTTCAGGGTTTTGTGGAGATAAATCATTACCCTTAAAATACAATGGGTTAATAACTCTGTGGTTTGCTCCTTATTAACCATATATAAAACCACGGTTTCCCAATAGCATGCCGAGGCTCCCAGGCTCCCTGGGGCTTTGTGACATACTTTTGAAATCCAAAAAGTACATACTGCAGCTGGAACTGGAGTGGCTGGCAAAGGTCTAGTCTTTCTATAGCTGATGAGAAGACAAGGTAACACTGGAGGCTCTCCAGTACCCACAGTGTCAACGAGTGTCCTGCTATGAGGTTTTGAAAGCATAGTCCTGGTAGGGAAAGCAAGGCAGCTGTTAAGTGCTAACTGCTGGCTGGAGGCCTCCAAATAACACAGGTTACGGCCATTGCTCTTAGTTGCCCCCAGAATTAAATGGTAAGACCCTACAGTTTGATTTCAGGACATAGAGAAATCAAACAAACTGGCATTGAAAATTTCCTTCCTGCTGACTAGCTTTCATAATGCTGGAAGGTACTGTGGAGGCCACTAGGGAAGAAAAGACACCAACAGTATTACTCAGCAGTGAAGCCTGTATGCTACAATACCCTGCCAGACAAGGTATGCTTAATAGTGGAATAGTGGCATGAAGTTACAGTTTACCAACTACTTTTGTATTGAATTTGAGGCCTGTTACAAAGAAAGAAATTCAGGTTTCATACTGTAAATCTGGTCCAAAGCTCAGAGCTTACAAGGTCACAAGCCCTTGGGAGGAAGCTACTACAGTTGTTTTGCTAAACCACATGTTGTCAAACTGCCTTCTAAATATTTATGCCTACTCCCACAGGTTAGCAATGCCTTCAATCTTGGCCAGAGAAGCTTCTCTTGCCAATGATCAGGAGTTAATGCAGAGATTCATAACTAATTGAAGTGCTGAGAATTAAGTGTCTATTGAGCACTCAGCCCTAAGAGGGACATCGATATCAACTCTCCAGTTCTAAGGCTCAGGGAACACCACAGAAAAGGAGTAGAAACAATTTTAAGAGCTACAGGATGGGAAGCAGCCCTGTGAAATGTTGACTTTGGGCAGTTACATGGCCACTGAATCCATGAACTCACTGCAGCTATGATTTAACTATACAAGATCAAGTCAACAAGATAGTCCATCCTCATTCCCTCATGCAGCACGACTGAACTCAGTGGGTATTAGCTAAACAAAAATGGAGAGACATGAAGGGGTGAGGAGGAAGGGTAGGGGGTATCTGGGGGCAGTAAGAGGGCATTACTATATATATGAAATTGTTAAAGAATTNAAAAAAACATTTAAAAAGATATTCTTTAAAAAAATAAAACAAAATGGCTAACAGAGCTGGAAAGATAGCTCAGAGGTTAAAAAACACTGGCTGCTAGTTGGGAGGCAGAGGCAGGANGATCTCTGTGAGTTGGAGGCCAGCCTGATCTACAAAGTGAGTTCCAGGACAGCCAGGGCTACACAGAGAAACCCTGTCTCAAATGGGGGGAAAAAAGCTAACTGTTGGACAGCTTGCATTCAGAGAGGGAAGGTATGAGACAGGTCTCAGGTTATAAAGTCAGATTCTTTCTTTCCTTCTGTTCTACGAGGGGTCTATCCAGTGCCAAACATTGTGCCAAATACCCAGAGACACTGAGAAGCCTGGTGTACTGGACCTACTAGTCTCAGGCCACCACTTGCCTAGTCAGGCCTCTGATAAGCAAAGAACCAGCCTTTCCCATCTTAGGGCCAGCCCTGAATGCTGTGAACAAGCCATTCACTAATCTGGGCTTCCATTTCTTCAGCCACCCTAAGACAGGAGGAAAAGTCCCCCAAGTGTCACATAAAAACCAGCAGGTAAATGTGGGTATAACACAGGAGCAGAATGCTTGCCTGGCATGCATTTGATTCCAAGTATTGCAAAAAACAAACAAACAAAAAGAAAACAACAAAACAAACAAACAAACAAACAAAAAACAAAGAAGTGGCAGACAATAATCTCACTTTTGTGAAAACTAACAAAAGAAAGTTCAGTTGTCTGCACACTCTGTAATTCCAGCTTTCAGAAAGCTAAAACAGGAGGATCATGAGTTTGAGGCCAGTTTGAGGCCACACAGAAAGACCCTGTGTCTGAAAAACAAAAACAAAACAACACAAAACTGAAGAAATGTGGCTGGAGACATGAACATGCCCTTGCAGAGGACCTGACTTCAATTCCTGGCATCCATTCCATACTGGGTAGCTTAAAGCTACCTGTGACTCTAGCTGCAGAGGATCTGATGCCTCTGGTCCATACAGGACTGCACTCACATGCACACACCCACATAGAGACCCACACTGAGAAACAAAACTAAAAACAATAAATTAAACCGGTTGTGGAGGCATACACCTTTAATCTCAGCACTCAGGTAGAAGAGGCAAGTGGATCTCTGTAGCCTGGTCTTCAGAATGAGTTCCAGGACAGCTAAGGCTGCATAGTGAGTCCTTATCTCAAAACAAACAAACCAATAAAATAGGCCATTATAAAAAACAGACAGGAGAGACAGATGATAGTCAGGTAGATGATAGGTCAGTAGATGGATAGGTCAACAGATNTTCTCCAAAGTATCTACTGTGGTAGAATCAGCAAGCTTTTTCTTCTTTTCATCTGCTCTCTAAATTTCTCATTAGTCTTTAGGGACTGTCCTTTTTTAAATTGTGTATTTGGTTTGGTTTTGATCTTGTTTTTGTTTTCTGTTTTTTATTTTATGTATATGGGTATTTTGTCTGCATGTTTGTCTGTGCACCACATTTGTGCCTGGTGTCAGGCCCCCTTTAGAGGCCAGAAGATGCCATGGATCCCCTTAAACTGGAGCTACAGATGGTTGTAAGCCATCATGTGGGTGTTGGGAATTGAACCCAGCTTCTCTGGAAGAGAAGCTGGTACTTACTGCTCTGGTTCCTTGTTTGTTTTTATACATATCCAGGGCTGGCCTAGAACTTGCCACACAGCAAGTTCTGAGAATGACCTTGAACTGTTGACCCTCCTTGTCTCCACCTTCCAAATGCTGGGATTACCATGTACCACCATCTTGTTCAGCTTAAGTTCTCTCTTTTAATAAAGGGAGTAACTCACTTCTAAAGCTTTTTTCCACGTCATGGTTCAAAATTAAGTCATAAGAAAAAAGTTATCTGTTTCAATATGGTTAGCATACCCTACAGCATATCACATTGATTGGAAAACTCAAAGCCTAGGAAAGAACCATGCAATCTGCTCCCCCATGCTGAACTCCTATTAGGGCTGACANAACACCAAGTGAAGGATGGCTGGGTCCTGGTGCGGTGTGGGCCATAAGATGTGCTTCTGGCTCCTGGAGCAGGATGCTTCTTTTCACCAGTCTCCACCAGCTCTTCGTTTCCTGGGGTATTTTCTACATCATTAGTTACCCACGAGAAAATTTCAACAACCAAGTGCAAGCGTCTGCTGTGGGATAATGCTCTTGAACAATGATTTAATAAAATGCTGATTGGCCAGTAGTCAGGCAGGAAGTATAGGCAGGGTGAGCAGCCTAGGAGAATGCTGGGAAGAGGAAAGAGTCGGGAATTGACAGCCAGACACAGAGGAAGCAAGATGACAAGGCAGAACTGAAAAAAGGTACCAAGCCACATGGCTAAACATAGATAAGAACTATGGGTTAATTTAAGTGTAAGAGCTAGTTAGTAATAAGCCTGAGCTAATGGCCAAGCAGTTATAATTAATATAAGCTCCTGAGTGATTATTTTATAAACAGCTGTGGGACCACGAGGCCCGGGTGGGACCAGAGAAAACTTATGACTACAGGCGTCCATTACAAGTCTTCCTACCAGACCATGCATGACAGTCTCACCCAGGCCCCCTCTCTCAAATATCACTCACAATTCACACAACAGAGCAGAACTGACACTGAGTACTTCAAGGAGGGCCACAGGATTTAAGTCTTGAGACCTGGTTTCAAGTCTGAGCTCTTTCATTCAAATTTACACAAATTATGTGACATCTTTTTACCCCCATCCCCGAAAAGAGGTACAAGGCTTGAGCCCCACAACTATACTTAAAATCAAATAAGAAATGTGTGTCAAAGTATCCATCACATTGCCTAGCCAAAAGTGAGCAGACAATGAGTGGCAACTGTGACTGTTTCTTGTCCCTTTGTCTTATATTCCACAGGTGTGAGGTGGACCTGAGGTAAAGTCTGGTTTGGGCTCAAGCACTGGTTTAGGTATTTCTATCTACGGAACTAAAAAAGCCTCTTATGTTTTACCCATAGTCCAAGGCAGAAGGGCCTGGAATTTCTGTTTGTTAGGGACCACAGGAAAGGTGTCATCATACTTCACATAGCAGGGGAAAGCTAAAGANCAAACCTCCCTTGGCCCTTTTCTGTAACAGGGATCAACAACTTGTAGAGTGCATCCAAACTGCAGAGCACAACTGATTTTCAGGCATGCCTTGGTTGGTCACATCCCAAAGCCTCAGGGAGTCTGTTCACCTTCCCATTCCCTCTTACAAAAGCTGGAAGACCACATCACCTGGACATCACTACCCACAACACATAATGATGTGTGCTGCCAGCCTGGCAAGCTGGGACCAGGAGAGCTGTCAACCTGACAAGCTTAACTCCAAAGCAAAAGGAGCCCGAGAGGCAGGAGAAAAGCGCTCTAACAACACTGCAGGCCTGAGGCCACCCCCTGGGAGGAGCCCAGGCCAGCCCTAGCAGGTGCACCCAGTGAGAGGCACGGCTCGGGAACATGGTGTTTGTTTTTTCTAACCACTCAGCCTGAGAGAATGGCAGGCATGTTGTTTTCTTTAACCAACCTCAGTCCCTGACAGAAGAGAATGCCTGACATCCCAGCGCAGCACCTGTGGAGCTGAGCCGAACAATACACACTTCTGCCATGCCATGAGAATTCCGAGCTCACATCTTCTCCTTAGACCTGAGCTATTTGTTAGAAACATTCTCCAATCATGGCATTTGGGAGACATGGTGGCTAGTAGCCAGACTAGAAAGGCTCCAACCTAAATATCTTCCTTTCCCCAACAGGTGACACTCAGACGGCCTGTAGTAAAAAGCCACAGCAAAGCAAGAGGCAGGAGTTAGTTGTTAAGGACCAAGGTAAAAGAACTAACGTGACAGAAGTCTCTAAGGAGGCTGCCAGGGGTCGGAGGGCACAAGGAAGGGCAGGGAGATGGGGTAGTGAGGGAGGAATCAGCAGAAATTATGTTTGAAAATGTCATAATGAAACCTAATACTTCATATGCTAATTTAGAAATATTTTCAAGCCGGGCGGTGGTGGCGCATGCCTTTAATCCCAGCACTCGGGAGGCAGAGGCAGGTGGATCTCTGTGAGTTCGAGAGCAGCCTGGTCTACAGAGTGAGTTCCAGGACATGCTCCAAAGCTACACAGAGAAACCCTGTCTTGAAAAAACAAACAAACAAAAAATTTCAAAACAGCTTTTATGAAATGAAATGAACTGGTCATGAAATCCCGTTAAAGGGCACAGTTCAGTAACATTCAGTGTTCTCTGGCTGTGCAGCTACCACTATCTCAGTCCATGGCATTGGACCTGTCTGTCTGAGGCCTGTCTTCCTTTTTCTTGTGTGTATACTCTGGAGTCTGACAGCTGGGTTACAATAGGAACGCTGTGGGGTATTAGTGTCCCCACGTCCTACCCAGCATGCTAGTTTTTACCACTGCAGCCAGTTTCTCTGTTCTACATCCGGGTATGCAGGCAGCAAGAAGAGAGTGACCCAGGGCCTGGCTTGAGCATCTGAAACCTCAAAACCTATCCCCAGTGACACACTTCCTTCAACAAGGCCACTCCTCCTAATCCCTGCCCAGTAGCACCAGTTCCTAATGACAAACATCAAATGTATGAGCCTATGGGGACCATTTGTGTTCATGCCACCAAAGCCTGTCTCAACAACAACAAAAAAAGGCAAATTACAAAGCAGAAGAGGGCACTGAAACCAGTTGCAAGTTGTCTGTCTAGGAGAAGAGTCACTAGCTGGACCACTCAAGGCAGGGGGTAAGGGCAATAGAACACATGTGACCACAACCAACTTCACAGATCCTCAAAAAGGATCACACACCAGAGCAGGGACACTCCAGTAGAGGAAGCATCTGCTGTTACTAGTAGAGGAAGCATCTGCTGTTACTATCACTCAAGATGGGCTGGGCACCACAGGGAACCAAGATAATACTCTTTCGCTTCTGTGGCAAGCTCCTCTTCTGTCTTCTAGAGTGCACTAGCTTTCTCAGAAGAACAAGACAGAGAGAGGCAACATAAGACACCTGTGAGNGAAGACTAAATCACTGCCAGGACCTCTTCTCTCAAATCCTAACACTTTAAAGGTGCAGAGAAGAAAGTGGAGGGCTCAAAATGGCACAGCCAAACAGCAGCAAATGCCTGGCAATCTGAAAGAGTAGGCAGATACGGCTGCAGCAAGAGTCTAAGGAGGGCAGGCCAGTGAGATGTCTCTGTGGATAAAGATGCTTGCCCACCAGAGGACCAACATGGGGAAAGCAGAGAACTGACTCCTGTGTGCTGTCCCCTCACCTTCACAAGAGGTGGTGACATGTACCTCCACACATACACAAATAAATATAGTATAAAAGATTTTATATTTATAAAAAATATAAAAAGACTTTTGAGAGGGAGAACAAGGCCTAGTATGAGAGCCCCCTTCAAAGATGACAAGCCCTCCTGCCTAGGGATAAGAGTGGAACACAGTTAACAACAGATGACTGAGTCTCTGAGATGAAAGACTCCAAATCTAACACGGTGTGGAAAAATGTCACATAATTTTGCTCCTTTACAGAGGGGAAGGGGAAGAAATTATGTAAGGGAATGGCTTAAGCAATGGCTCCTGACCCCATTTTCACCAGAGTAGTTCAGGAGTGCTTAATCAGCTTATTTCTACACTGTTCCCTGGAGACTTGTTTATTTGGTACTCTTTGACGATTAATCACACACACACACACACACACACGCTCGCCATGGAAAGTTTTGCAAATGTATCAAAATAAGAGACCACTTTAGTTATTTTAAGTTATCTAGGATATGAGGCACACCCAGGAAAACCTCACAGTCAGGACATTTACAAAATTAAGTGTCTCCCTTAGTAAATAAGAAGCAAATTCCTTCAGGCCAAAAGTTGTGAAACCCAGAATTGCCATCATATTTTTGCAACACAGAATGCTGTGCTGATGGATGGCACTAAAAATAGCCTGGGGGAGTGGTGTAAAGCGGGAAAGACAAACAGCCACCCTACCCAGAGCACCAAACACCCATGAACATCACCCACTTCGGTGGATTCATTTGACAATAGGAAACCGAATCTGGCTATTTTTTTTCTCGAATTCAGCACAGTCTTTCCCTCCCAGGGATCCTCTTGGAAAATCTTGTTCATAAACAAATGACTCCTAGGTAACTGGCCTCTTGTTGAGTGTTTCCATACGCTTCACCACTAAGAGATCCTCCCTAACATGCCACTCCATGTTCCTGTCTCCTCATTGGTGATGTCATGGAAAGGCATCGACACGCTGTTATTATTGCCGAGCTAGAGACTGTAAAGGAAATTATGCTGCTGCCTCTAGGTTTAAATTTTCCATGAAAAATTGTTCTCATTGCCACAGAGGCTTAGCCAGTGAACAAGAAAAATGATTTAATTAAGAGACAGACATAATTAGATTTTTTTCAGTACATTCTTTCAACATAAAAGTTACACTAAGCAGAACTTCATTTTATTTCCTGACTTATTTTCATCAGACCATTCCAGAACACACAAAGATGCTGAGTAAAAACCAAAGGAAAAGAAGAAAAAGAGTATTAGAGTGAGAACTTCCATCGTCAAATAAGCTTTGAAATGTGTGAAGGATGAGGAGCCTGAAGAAGCTGAGAAACCACGAAGAGCCACAAACACATGGGCACAGGGAGAAGAAACCTCACCTGTGATGACACCTGTGGTGAGGAAGGACAGAACTAGCCTGGCCACCTGACAGACAGCATGTGAGGATAACAACAGCAGCAACAGTGGTAACACGCACAGTGGGAGAAAGAGAATGCTCCCTGCTCTGCAGTCTGTCCTTGTGTGCACAGACATACGTCAAAAACCAAACCTAAGAACTGATTCAGAACCTGAAGACATGGCCGCGTGTCATTTCCTTAGATGTTCCAGGTAACAGCCAAGGCTGAGCCTTGAGACCTTCCCATAAACACCTCAAGATATTGGGTAGAAACTCAAAAACTAGGAGCTGAGGAGACAGTTCAGTGGGTAAAGGACCCGCTGTGCAAGTATGAGGACCTGAGTTCAGATCTGCAGCACTCACGTAAAAACTGGCTGCGGTAGGGCACACCTCTAACCCCTGTACCTATGTATGTAGATGCTGAGAATTGCCAGCCGGCAGCTGGTCAAAAGGGTGAGTCCTGGGTTCACTGAGAGACCCCATCTTAAAAGAAGTAAGAGGACACCCTCATCAGCTCTGGCCTCCCTACTCACTCACAGGCATGCATGTACATACACATGCCCATGTGCACATATAAATAAATACAGGAAATTTATAAGAAGTAAAAGTTCATATTATTCAGATGTCAGAAAGTTTGCATGATGCCCTTATTAAAACAACTCAGTCTGTGTGTGGTGTATGTGTGTCTGTCTATTTCTCTGTGTGTGCATATATATGTGCAGTTGTCCAATGTGTGCATGTGTGTGGAGGTTAGAGGTCAATGCTGGGTGTCTGGCCTCAATTTTGTTGTTGTTGTTGTTTGNGGGCTACAGAGATAGATCAGCAGTTAAGAGCACTTGTTCTTGTATAAGACCCAAGTTCGATTCCTAGCACCCAGATGAAGGCTCACAACCATCTCTAACTCCAGTTCTAAGGGATCCTCCTCCGACCTCTACACATACCAGGCACACATACAGTGTATATACACACTTACAGGCAAAACACTCATACACATAAAGAAAAATAACTTTTTAAAAACTTAATTTTCCCTAGTCCACTGACATAGTGAAGACTCCTTAGTTCAACATCTTGGCAACAGGACAAGATATGTCAGCATGCCACCTCAAACAAAGAAAAAGTAGCTGTGCTATGGCCTTCACCTGCAAGAAAGTCTGAGACAGGAAGTCAAAATTCAGAAAACTTCCTGTGCATCAGGATAAATCAGCCAGTTTACTAGCAGCATTTGCTCACCTCTTAACAGAAACTCCTACATGGGAAACACAGACCAGGGTGGCAGCCACGTTACTCCACAAGGAGATGTTGTTATGGAGACAGCTCTGAAGGCTCCCAGGCAATGCCAGTGTATAATTAAGGCTAGTGAGTGATCACAGAGCAGCCAGCTGGGTGGTCTCCATGGAAACCAGCAAACATATATTGTCACATGCACAGTGACTGTTTTGGATCAATGATTCTTTATATAGGTTTAAGACACTGTGAATGGCGCATCAATGGCTTCTTTTGTTGGGCAATCTCAGTTTAGGCTGTGAGAAGCCTTGTTCTTGTGGATGCTGCATTCAGAGCGGCAGTGTAGCAGGCAGTAAATCCACACCACGAACCAGTGAACACAATGGTAAACTCAGAGACAGGAAACCACTGGTCAACTCTATGAAAGGACTGAGCGAGCGTTTGACAGAGCCAATGACCTGCCCAGGGCTGGCTCTCACCAGTCCAGAGCTGTCAGGCAGCATTTAACGCCTTCAATAAGGTAGAAATAGTATTGTGCTTTTTTACAGAAAAGGAAACCGATTCACACATCTAAAGTGGAAAACCTGAGACCAGGTGAAACTTAAGTCTTTATTTAATTTAGGTCTACTGTCCTACACAATGCTGTTTGCAAAGCACACCCCAGCTATTTCCACGTACATTAGTTCATTTCATCTGCTCTGAACCAGGAAGAACTCATATTCTAGTACCTTCCAGTTCAACAGTATTCCCTCCATATGAACAGCATCCTATCCGAAGAGTAATGTGAGGGAACCGCCTTCTAGAGTGAATTCTGACTGAGTTAAGGACAAAAATTCCAATAAACCACCTGTAACACTGACACCAAGATCTTCCCCAAGGGAAGGTGAGACCTAATGATGAGACAGAAGAAAGCCCCACTGTGGTGTGACATATTCCACTAAGTTCTTATAAATCTGGCAAATATTTTATTGAGTAGACATAATTATCAACACAGTCCCAAGCAGTTCACTGTAGAATGCTATATTGGATGTAAAGGCCATTAGCAAGTCGGGCATGAATAACAGTCACTGCAGTTCTGACAGCTTTGAGATGTCATCAGATGCCTTCTAGTCCAAACTCTGCTGTACAGAGGAAAGAACTGAGGGTCCAGGGNGACACCGCCTTAGGCTCTTCTGTTTCTGGTGGCACTGTGTTGGGAGGTAGAGCATCAATAGAGGAAGTTGGCTACACANGTAGGCCTTGAGGTTTAGAGCCTAGCCCCACTTCCTCTCCAGTAACTGCTTCCTGTTCCATAGAGAAATGAGACTCCCTTTACAGTATCCGCATACTGCATACTCCTGCTACCATGGACCCCCTTGCTTCTATGCCTTCCCCATCTCGATGGCCTGTCTGTGTCCTCCCAAACTGTGAGNCAAAATAAACCCTTCCTGCCTTACCATGGGTATTTGATCACAGCATTGAGAAAAGTGACTAACGTGGGTATCTTGTCCATCATGGATGCCATGACTAATGACCAGAGACTGGGTCGCTTATAGACAACATATCTGTACATCTTACTCTTCCCAGGCTGGTAAGTGCAGATCAGCAAGCTGGTGGATTCAGTGTCTGGGAAGAGCTGATTTCTCTGACATGGCATCCTCCTTCTGTGTTCTCACAGTGGATGGGGCAAGGCAGCTCCACGGAATCTTTTATTTTGAGACAGGATCTCACTCTGTAGCCCTGGATGGCCTGGAACTGGTCACGTAGACCAGACTGGCCTCAAACTCAGAGATCTGCCTGCCTCTGTCTCCTGGGTGCATGAATTAAAGGTGTGAGCCACCATGACTGACTGGAGCCAGGCCACTGATGTCACTCATAAGGACTCTGCCTTCATAATCTTATCATGTGCCCAAAGCTGCACCTATGACCATCACCTTAGTGATTAGGATTTCAAAGTATAAATTTTAGGGGGGCACACACATTTCACATCATAGAAGAGAAGTTCAGTGAATAGTGGCCACAGCCAAACACTGAGCACTCCCCCGCCAAAGCCTCATTCCTTCCCTCCACACGTCTCATGATGGAGACTAAAGCCCTGCCTGCCTCCTTCCATCTATCACTATCTCTGCCTTTCTAGGACAGCCCCACCTCCAAGTCCTTCCTACTGACACCAGTCTTCCCAACCTCTCCTCAATCTCTAACATCTGGCTTTCATCGTCCTTTCACTCAAGTCCTTTTTCTAAAAATATGTCTCATCATGAGATCGGACTATTATCCCCTTGACCACAGCACAGAGCCTTCTACTTCTTCAGTGTATTTACGACCCATCTTCATTCCTGCATCTGCCCTTTATTGCTTCCTCAAAGGCTGCCTATGTCCTTGCTCTAATTTTTCTCAACCTGCTCTCTTAGCAACACTTCTTACAGCCCTTCCCGCCTCTCTCTCCACCCCTTTGCTGTTCCTTCTCTGTCCTGCTCACTATGATNCCTAGCATTTGAGTGTCTCCCAAGGTAAGTGTTTGCCTGTGTCCTTTCATTCCTACATCTTTCCTCTCCCAGTGAGCTTATCCATCCCTTCACTGTTCTGATGTTTGATCTTAGCTCTCACCTACTTCTCCAGGTTTCCAGCAGCTCATTTAGATGTTTGGTTGCCACACACATCTGTCAAGAATACATTTCACCAGCATTACAGCCTCACTGTNGCCACTTCTATCTGGCATGCCAAGGAGTCCCATGTCTCCAGTATAAACTTTGGGGAAAGCTGGGCAGTGGTGGCACACTCCTTTAATCCCAGCACTTGGGAGACAGAGGCAGGCAGATCTCTGAGTTCAAGGCCAGCCTGATCTACAGAGTGAGTTCCAGGACAGCTAGGGCTACACAGAGAAACCCTGTCTTTAAAAA
>LZPO01087325.1:152719-165634 GCA_001675575.1 Neotoma lepida | reverse complement strand
TGTGTAAGGTTTCCTATGTCCTCTACAGATGTTCTTTGCCTCCTCCTTCAAGTGTCCTCTAATCTCTGTGGTTTCTCTCATCCTTCAGGAGGTGTCCTCTTCCTTCTTCAGATTCCCCTATCCCATCAGCATGGGTCCTGTGTCCTCTGCTGTTAAGAGAAGGGAATTGTTGGGGTCTACAGAGATTTCCTAGTGAGATCTGAGCTTGCTTTTCCCAGCAGGGATGATATAGAGAAAGGAACTATGGGAACTGTAGTTCTAACAGAGAGAAAGGCACTATGGGAAATGTAGTTCTGATGGAGAGAAAGGCACTATGGGAAATGTAGTTTTGATAGAGAGAAAGGCACTATGGGAAATGTAGTTCTCATAGAGAGGAAGTCACAATGGGAAATGTAGTTTTGATCCCATAGAAAATTCCTAAGAAAATCTGAGCTTACTTACCACAGCTGGGCTGCATAAGGAGATGGATTGGCCACACGCATGATCACCAAGTGGTTGGAAGGTTCTGACCTTGGCTCTGCTGAGGGGAGGTCTTTTGCTCCACCCCTTGTCATTCCTTTAAATGTTCCTTACCAGAGACAGAAGGGGCTTGTATGTTTTAATCCAGGCACTGCAGAGTGTGTCCTGTGTTTCTATCTGTCTCTCTCTCCATCTATCCTTCTATCTAAAACTCTTATCCCTCACTCCTGAAGGATACCCGGGGGAAAGAAGTGGGGTCACGTTCCCTTACTCTCTACAGGTTCCCCTACCCCTCCACATTGTGTAATTTCAGGTGGAATAATTTGGAGAATAATATCTAAATATTATGTATGATAAGCCTGGCTTAAGAAACCCCATAATATAACTAGGGATCATGAATTCAGTGTTTGTTCTCTAGAGAGGAAGCCAAGATTAGAAAGTTCCAAGAGACATCTCAGAGTGATTCTTTTAATAAGTAAATGTAAGACACCACATTTTCTACTGACTTTAGACCAAAGGAACATGCGTAGAATTGTCTCCACTCTGGAGAAATAACATCTAAGAGTATATGAACTGCATCTAAGTGCTCATCCATCTAATATAATGGCTTAGTGACACTGTCACTTCCATGTTGCTTTCCTGCAGCCATAGTAGGTAGTTGTGGAGTGGAGAAATAAAAATAGTTTCAATTCACACAGATGTGTGTCCTTAGCATATAGTAAGTTAGGATATAATGTGAGGGTCATAGGTGGGTGGAGTTTGTGTAGAATATGGAGATATATGAGACTGTGACAGACTGTGAGGTCATAGCTGTTGCCTGGCAACCCCTGTGGGATTCTCTCTGCTCATAGCAAGGGCCCAAGAAGCAGGGAGCAGCTGAGATGTGGTGTTTCCTTTGGAGGATTTAATATCATGTGTCAGTGTCCTGTACAACCATTAATAGCAGCATAGGTGGGAGTTGATTCTCCAAATGATTCTATGGACAAATCCATGGCAAAGACCTTGCGGCTGGCACTATTTCCATAACCATGGGTCCCTAATCTCACTGAACACAGTCTATGGAAAAGCTTTTCAGAGACTTTTGTGGGTGGATGTCCTTCTCACTGAGAAGTAAAACTCTGGACTAATAAATTAAAGGCATCAGAGGTATCCAGATAAGGATGAGTTTTCCATTTTTACCCTCCTTCAGTTAGGTTTTATTAAGTGTTAGAGCTCAGATGGAAAGTTATCCTGGGAGTTGGAAGTCAAGGAATACCACAGAGTCACATCTCACTACAAACTTCACACAAGTCATTTATTGGGAGGTATAAAACTAGGAAGTTGGTTCTAATTGGGCAATAAACAGCTTACACATGAGCACAGTGTAGTGTCAGGGTTAGGGTTAGGGTTGGGGTTGGGGTTAGGGTTAGAGTTAAGGTCAGGGTTAGAGTTAGGGTCAGGGTAATTACAAAGGTGCAGTTCAGTTGACAGCAACAAAGTTGCTCCCAGGATTCTGGGGCACAGGGAGGGAGAATCAGATGTTGCCAACCACAGAAAGTGTTCTTTTCCCCCGGGATGTCACCCAAGATTTCAAGACAAATGAAGTTTCTTCTGCAGACTCAGTGCTTAGGTAGGAGAATCTTCCCATTGGGTATGAACAGCAGATCCCAAGTGAATTAGGCAATTTACCATGAATCCAGAGAAAATTATCTGCTCTAATTTCTCGTGTCACAGAATCTGTATCAACATGGGTATCATCTCAGTGTTGTGTGTTTGTCTCTGTGTGTGTTTGTCTCTGTGTGTGTTTGTCTCTGTGTGTGTGCAGCAGAAGTTAGTCAATAACCCACTCCCTCGATGTATTTGCACCTGGCCTGTAGGTTCGAGTTCTTGTGAGGGAAACAGGTTGAAGAGAATTTGTTGGTATTGACTGAAAAGGGACTTTGACATGCAGAGGCACAAGAGTGTTGTTGTCTCCATTCCGGGAATATGGAGAAGTGGGGAACAGAGAATCTATCTAAGTGCTCATCTACTGCAGCGGCACAGTGATGCCATTACTTGCATGTGAACTTCGTTGCAGGCAGAGAAGGGAGCTGTGCAGTGGGAGAAGTGAAAAATAGTTACAGCTGATACAGAGACAGGGATCCTTAGGGAAAATTTAATGAGGACATCATAAGTGAGTCTTCAGTGGATGGGTTTGGTTTAGCCCTTGGAAGTATATTAGATTGTGACAGAAAGAAATCATTGCCTGGCAACTCCAGTGGGATTCTCTCTTCCCATATTGATCCACCTCAATATCCAGCTATTCCACCCTAGGGTGTGTATGCAAAGGATGCTTCAGTCTAATGCCCTCTGTAGGTGTNCTGTTCCCTCAGTTGTTTCCNCTGTCCATCTGCAGGTGTCCTTTGTCCTCAAGATGTGAACCTGCACCCCAGCATATGTCCTGTGTCCTCTGCTGGATCCTCTGCCCCTCAGCAGTTGTGTTGCATGCTCTGTTGGTTCTCCTGTTCCTCTCCCATTGTCCTGTGACCTCAGCAGTTTACTCTACCACTCTGTAGTTTCCTCTACCACTCTGTAGGTGTCCTGTGCCCTCAGTAGGTCACCCTGTCCCTCTGTACGTGTCCTGTGTCTTATGTAGCTGTCCCTGCTGTGCTCTTTACAGGTGTTCTGTGCTCTCAGCAGATGGCTCTGAACCCCTGCATTTTCCCTGCCCCTCTTCTGGTGTCTGTAGTATGGAGATGACCCCATGCACTTAGCATGTAGCCTCTGTCATCATAAATGACCCTGCTCTTTATAAGTGCCCCTCTGAAGATGTCCACTTCTCCCTGTAGGTGGGCCTCTAATATTGCCGATGTCCAGTGCCCTCAACAGGTGTATGTGGCACTCACCGGGTGGCCCTGGCATTCTGCAGGTGTCTTCTGTGCTCTGAAGATGTCCTATGATGTCACCAAGTAGACGTGATCCTCTGCTTTTTTTGTTGTGCCCTCAGCAGTATGAGGTTGGGGATCAGGATCAGGGTGTTATGGTTAAGTTAGGGATAATGGTTAAAGGTTAAGTGTTAGGGATTCAGTGAGGGTTAGGGTTAATGGTAGGGTTAAGGGGTGACTTTTGCCATTAGGAGGTGGCTGTGGCCTCTTCCAGTTTGCTCTGCCTTCTGCAGGTGTTTTGTACCCTCTTCAGGTGCTCCTGTTCCTCATCAGATGTCCTGTGCCATTATCATATGCTGTGAGTACTGTGTATTTGTCCTATGCCCTCAGCAGGTGGCTATGTTCTTCTTCAGGTGTCCTGTGCCCTCAGCAAGCGTCTCTTCTCCTTATCACTTGTTCTGTGGCCTTAACAGTGGCGAAATCTGTCAATAAATGGCCTTGTCACTTGACAGGTGGCCTATGCCATCTGCAGGTGTTCTGTGTCTTATATAGCTGTCCCTGTGCTCTTTACAGGTGTCCTGTGCTCTCACCAGATGGCTCTGTACTTCTGCATATTCCCTACCCTTCTGCTGGCCTCCTGTAGTATGGAGATGACCCCATGCCCTCAGCAGGTGGCCTCGGTCAGCAACAGACAGAGGACCCTGCTCCTTATAAGTGCCCCTCTGCGGGTATCCAGTGCACTCAAGAAGTGTACAGGCCCTCAGCAGGTGGAACTGACCTTCTGCAGGCGTTTTCTGTCCTCTGTAGATGTCCTATGACCTCACCAGGTGACCCAGAACCTCTGCAGGTTTGTTGTGCCCTCAGCAGTGTGAGGATGGGGGTCAGGGTCCGGGGTTTGGAGTTAGGTTACAGTTAAGGGTTAAAAGTTAAGGGTTAGGGGTTGGGAAAGGGTTAGGGTAGGGGAGTTTGTGGTTAGTGTTAAGGTTAGGTTAGGGTAAGTGCTTCGATTTAAGGATGTCCTTTGCCCTCGGGAGGGGTCTCTGACCCTCTGCAGGTGTCCTGTGTCCTCAGGTTGTTCCCCTGTCCCACAGGAGGTTTTCTGTGCCTTCTGCATGTGTCCTGCATCCTCAGCAAGTGTCCTGTGTTCAAGGAAGGTTTCTCTGTCCATGTAAAGGTGTCTTGTATGATCAGCAGGCTCCCCTGTCCCTCTGCAGGTTTTCTGTGCCCTCTGCTCGTGTCCTGTGACCACTTCAGTTGGCTTGTGCCCTCTGCAGTTTCCCCTGCCCCTCAGCAGATCTCCTCTGAACTCTGTAGGTGTTCTGTGTCTTCAGGATGTTTCCCTATCCTTCAGCAGATGTTCTGGGTCCTCAGTATATTCCCCTGTCCCTCTGCCAGTTCCTCTGTCCCTCTGCATGTGTCCTTTGCAATCTGAAGTTTCCCCTGTCCATCAACAGTTGTCCTGTGCCCTGTGCAGGTGTCCTGTGTTCTCTGTATGTTCCCTTGTCCCTCAGGAGGTGTCCTGTGAACTCTGCAGGTGTCCTGTGTCCTCAGGCAATTTCACCGTCCTTCAACAGGTGTCCTTGGTCCTCTATAGGTGACCTGTGCCCCCTGAACTTTCTCCTGTCCCTCTGCAGTGGTCCTGAGTCCTTTGCAGGTGTCCTGTGCCCCCTGTAGGTATCCTGCATCCTCATGAGTTTCCTCTGTTCTTCAGTAGATGTCCTGTGTCCTCTATTAGAATTTTCCTAGGGGCCTGCCCTGAGAAAATCCTTCTCAGAATCCTGGGGAGGACACTACATCTGGCGTGGAGTTATCTGAGGGAAATTTATCTATGTGCAACATGGTCTTTAGTCCATTTACTTTATTTTTCTAAGACAAAATTTTATCTATACAACTTCCATCAAGTCTTGACACTCAGTTTCTCTGTCCTTTCTCTCTCCTCTCATAGACCCAGTAATAACTAAGCTCTTATGATCTTCATCTCATCTCTGTCCTCTGTTCCTTCATCCTCCATCTTTCCTGCCTCTTCTCCTCTCTTGTCCTGATTCAAATTCACTTACAGTCTGAAAAAATTTTTCTTGCTCCTTACTCCTCTGCCTGAGTCAGTCCACCTTACCATCCACAGACACTCTGCCTTGTTCTCTTCTCTCTGGACACGCAACTCTGCTGCAACCAGGAATTCTGCTCCAGGCTTTACTGCACCTGATTATGTTAAAAACCTTTTGTCCTAAGATGTAGGTGAATGTTTTGTCTGGGTCCTGCCAGGCCCCACGTGGTCCAGCCCACACAACGGTCCCGCAGCCACTTNTAAATTAATAACTCAAAAGCTTATATTAATTACAACTGCTTGGNCATTAGCTCAGGCATATTACTGACTAGCTCTTATACTTAAATTCAGCCCATTTCTATTAATCTTTTAATTAAATTAATTAAAGTTTTGACATGTATTCTATGGCTTTACCGGTCTACAGGCATGTTGTTCCTTCCGTGGTGGCTGGCATCTCCTGAATCAGCCTTCCTCTTCCCAGAATTCTCCTTGTTTGTTTATCCTGCCTATACTTCCTGCCTGGCTACTGGCCAACCAGCATTTTATTTATCAATCAATCAGAGCTACACATATTCACAGCATACAGAACAATATCTCCATCACTAAGAACTTGCTCTAGGGCTGTAAGAGGAGGGGAGATTTGAGCTTGATGTGCACAAGAAGCAAAGTTGTGCACCTAGGAGCCAGGCGCTTGGCCTAGAAGCCAGGCTGTGTCCAGAAAGATGTTTTACCTTAGTTCAAGGGATTCAGGCCTCTAGTGGGTGGCCTGGTCAGCTATTCTATGATTGTCCTTGGATGCTTTTGTCTGGGGCTGGCCNTATCTTTGGATGTAGCTAAAGGAGATATTTGCAGAAGGCAGATACCCAGTTCAAATGCTAAAATGGGAGCAGGGAGCCTGGAGGCAGAAAGCCTTGCCTACATGACCTTATCCAAGTACTGAGTGTACATGTCCATACATACTGTTCTTAGGGATATTATGAGCACAAGAAATTCATAGCAAGAAGCAGCTGAATATTAAAAGCTGAATGATACCAAATATTCCCTGATAAATGGCTTCCTACTAGAAGGATTCCTTGACTCATCAAGGTATAGCTTTGTCATATACAGCTGGACTTCAATTTCATGTTTCTGTGGCCCGTGACACACATATGAGATCATTGGGTGGCAATCATGTGCACAGCATCTTATAAGATAATTGAAGTTAACAGGGTGCTCTTGGTGAGAACTCAGCTTAAGTTGACACACAGAGACTAAGAAACTAGTTTTTATTTATGTGAAAACTAGGATTTTATTTAGGTGAAAATGTACAGACTTTGCAGTCAAAGAAACATGCTTGAAATTCTCTCTTTTCTGGAGAAATTACATCTGGAGCAAATGACCTGCATCTAAGTGCTCATTAATCTACTAAAATGGCTTAGTGATGCCTTCACTGGCATGTGTGCTTTACTGCAGCCATAATACGTAGCTGTCGGGAGGAGAAATAAAAATAGTTATAACTCACACAGATTTGTGTCCTTAGCATAAAGTAAGTTAGGATCAAATGTGGGGTCATAGGTGGGTAGAGTTTGTGTAGAATATGTAGGTGTATGAGACTGTGACAGACTGTGAGGTCATAGAAGTTGCCTGGCAACCCTGGTGGGATTCTCTCTGCACATAGCAAGGGCCTAAGTAGCAGCAAGCAGCTGAGATGTGGTGCTTCATTTGGAGGATTTAGTATCACATATCATTGTCCTATACAACCTTTAATGGCAGCTTAGGTTGGAGCTGATTCACCAAATGATTCTCTGGCCAAATTCATGGCCAAAGATCTTGCAGCTGGCAATATTTTCATAGCCATGGGTCCCTAATCTCACTGAACACAGTCTGTGGAAAAGCTTTTCAGACTCTTGTAGGTAATGTCCTCCTCACTGAGAAGTAAACTCTGACCAAAGAAATTAAGGGCCTCACAGATATCCAGGTAAGTATGAGTTTCCCATTGTTACCTTCCATCTGTTAGGGTTTATTAAGTGTTAGAGCTCAAAGGGAAAGGTTTCCTGGCAGTTGGGAGTGAAGGAAAAGCAGAGCAGTCACAGTTCACAACAAACCTCACACAAAAGATTGATTTGGAGGAATAAAACCAGGAAGTTGCTTCTACTCAGACAATAAACATCTTACACATGAGCATAAATTAGGGTTAGGGTTAGGTTAGGGTTAGGTGGAGAATCTAGAAGAGGGTTAGGGTTAGGGTTGGTAGAGTTTCTTGGGAATGATTAGGGTTAGAGTTAGGTAGAGTTTCTTGTTGAGGGTTAGGTTTAGGTCGAGTTTTGGGGGAGGCTTACAGTTAACTGTTTGTTATCCAATACCATTCTTTATGTTTGTTTACATTAAATTATGCTACAATAAAAATTTTTCACATGTGTCAACATAAACATCTATATATTCCTTTAAAAATATTTCATCACCTTTTTTATCAGTAATATTTGTTATGATATCCAATGTGTATATTTGCGATTATCCACCGCTAAGTAAATAAACACCACCTTATTGGGTGTCTGGCCTTTCTGCCTTTTTCATTCCTTGCTTCTTCTTTCGTACTTCCCTGCATTCCCAATGACTTTTCGTCGTCTAACTTCTATTATTCACTCTACATGTTTTTCATTTCTTATTTTATTTTCTTATATCTTTTTGTTTTATTATTTTTCAAGACAGGGTTTCTCTCAGGAGCTGTCCTGGAACTCACTCTGTGGACCAGGCTGGCCTCATGCTCACTGAGATCTGCCTCCCTCTACCACCCAAATGCTGGACTTAAATTTGTGCACCACCACCACCTGACATATCTTTCTTATCTTTTATTTTTTAAATTCCTTCATTTCTTCTCTCATTTTAAAAGAAAATTTACATCCTCCATTTCAAACCTAAAGACTGATTTCATGGACCAATTGCATTTCAAAAAGGTTTCTGCCAAAAATCATGACTATTATTAATAATTGGTTGTTTGATTTCTGTACCTTGGTATGCATAGTAGGCATCTGGTTTTAACAGCTCATACAGCATCAAAGATTAGAAGACGGTGTTTTTTCTAAACATGAAGTTTGTGTAAAATGTGGAGATGTATGAGACTGTGACAGACTATAAGGTTGTAGCTGTTTTCTGGCAACCCCTGTGGGATTCTCTCTGCTCACATCAAGGGCCCAAGAAGCAGGGAGCAACTAAGATATGGTGTTTCCTTTGGAAGATTTAGTATAGCGTCTCAGTGTCCTGTACAACCTTTAATGGCAGCATAGGTGGGAGCAGAGTCTTCAAATGATTCTATGTGGAAATCCATGGCTAACAGCCTTGCAGCTGGCACTGTTTCCATAGTCATGGGTCCCTAATATCACTTAACACAGTCTGTGGAAAGGCTTTTCAGAGGTATTGTGATGTCATAATGAAGAATTGTGATGACAATGTTGTCCATTGGGACATCATATTGGAGTATTGCAATATCAAAATAGAGCATTGTCTTGGCCTAATGGAGTATTGTGATATTCTTTTTTTTTTGTTTTTTGAGACAGGGTTTCTCTGTGTAGCTTTGCGCCTTTCCTGGAACTCACTCGGTAGCCCAGGCTGGCCTCAAACTCACATAGATCCGCCTGCCTCTGCCTCCCAAGTGCTGGGATTAAAGGCGTGCGCCACCACCGCCCGGCGTATTGTGATATTCTAATAGACCATTGTGAACTCATAATTGGTAATTGTATGTCATAATTGACCATTGTGATCTCATAATAGTCCATTGTGATCTCATATTGGGGGATTAGGAGGTCAAAATACAGCACTGTGATGTCATAATGCAGTATTGTGATGTCATAATAATCCATTGTGACCCCATAATGGGTATTGTGATGTCAAAATGGAACTTTTTGGTAACATTATAAACAATTGTGACCACATAATGGTTATTGTTATGTCATAATGCAGCATTGTGAAGTCATAATAGTGCATTTTGTCCTCTTATAGGTATTTTGTTGTCATAATGGAGAATTTTGATGTCATGTTGGTCCATTTTGATGTCATAATGGAGTATTGTGCTGTCACAATAGTCCATTGTGACGTCATAATGGGTATTTTGTTGTTACCATGGAGCATTGTGATGTCATAATTGTACATTGTGATATCATATTGGAGTATGTGATGTGATAATAGACCATTTTGATGTCGTAATGGAGTATTGAGCTGTCATAAAAGTACATTGTGACCTAATAATGGGTATTGGTATATCATAATGAAGCATTGATATGTCATAATAGTACATTGTGATCTCATATTGTATATTGTGATGTCATAATAAATCGTTGTGAGGTCACAATAGGCCATTGTGACCTCATAATGAATATTGTGTTGTCACAATGCAGTATTTGGATGTCATAATAGAGTATTTTAATGTCATATGGAGTATTGTGATGTTATAATATTCAAATGTGACCTCATAATGGGATTGTGATGTCATAAAGGTATATTGTGATGTCATAGTAGAGCATTGTGATCTCAAAATGGAGTATTGTAATGTCATAATAGTTCATTTTGACCCCATGATGAGTATTGTGCTCTCGTAAAAGAGCATTGTGATGTCATAATTTTCCATTGTGATATCATGTTGTATTGTGATGGCATAACAGTGCATTTGATGTCATAATGGAGTATTGTGATGTCATAATAGTCCATTGTGATGTCATAATGGAGTATTGTGCTGTCATAATAGAGCATTGTAATGTCATAATGGAGAAATGTGATGTCATTATAGTCCTTTATGACCACATAATGGGTTTTGTGATGTTATAATGGAGCTTTGTGATGTCATAATAGTCCATTGTGACCTTATAATGGGATCTGTGCATCATAATGGAGTATTGCGATATCATCATCGTCCATTGTGACCTCATAATGATATTGTGATGTCATAATAGAATATTGTGACCTCATAATGAGTATTGTGGTGTCCTAATGGAGCACTGTGATGTCATAATAGTCCATTGTGACCTCATAATGGTATTGTGGTGTCATAATAGAATATTGTGACCTCATAATGAGTATTGTGGTGTCCTAATGGAACACTGTGATGTCATAATAGTCCATTGTGACCTCATAATGGGTGCTGTATTGTCATTATGGAGGATTGTGTTGACATAATAGTCCACTGTGATGTCACGTTGGAGCCTTTTTCATCATAATACAGCATTGTGATGACAATGTGGAGTATTGTGATGTCAAAATAGTACACTGTGACCTCATAATGGGTATGGTGATGTCATAATGGAGTATTGTGATGTGGTAGTAATAAATTGTGACCTCATCATGGGTACTGTGTTTTCATATTGGAGTATGGTGGTGACATAATCCAGCATTGTGATCTTATTATGGAATATTGTGATGTCAAAATAGTCCATTGTGACATCATAATACATATTGTGATGTCATAATGGAACATTGTGTCCTCATAATAGATATTGTGTTGTAATAATGGAGCATTGTGATGTTAAAATAGTTCATTGGGGTGTGATATTGGAGTACTGTGGTCTCAAAATAGTACATTGTGATGTCAAAATGGAGTACTGTGATATTATAATAGTCCAGTGTGACTTCATAATGGGTATTGGTATGACATAATGGAGCACTGTTCTGTCATAATCACTGATTGTGAATTAATGATGGGCACTGTGAAGTCATGTCTAGCATAGTAATGTTTAATAGTGCCTTGTGACGTCATATAGGGGGGTTGTGATGTAAAAATAGTGCCTTGTTTGTCATAATGGAGTATTGTGATGTCATAATAGTCCATTTTATCCTGATAATGGGTATTGTGATTTCATAATATAGCATTGTGATGTCAAAATAGAGCATTTTGATGACATAATAGTCCATGGTGACCTCATGATGGATATTGTGATATCATAATGGAGCATTGTGATGTCATAACAGTCCATTGTGACATCATATTGGAGTATTGTGATGTTATAATAGAGGATTGTGTTGTCATAATGGAGAATTGTGATGTCATAATAGTCCATTGTAATGTCATATTGTAGTATTGTGGTGTCATAATAGAGCATTGTAATGCCATAATGGAGAATGCTGATGTCATAATAGTCCATTGTGACCTCATAATAGGCATTGAAATGTCATAATGGAGTATTGTGATGTCATAATAGTCCATTCTGACCTCATAAGTGGTATTGTGATGTCATAGTGGTGCATTATGATGTCATAATAGTCCATTGTGATGTCATGAAGGAACATTGTGATAATAGAGCAATGTGATATGATACTGAAGTGTTTTATTGTTATAATAGTCCTTTGTATCCTCATAAAATATAGGTGATGTCATAATGGAGAATTGGGATGTCATAATAGTCCATTCTAATCTCATATGGAGACCTGTGGTGTCATAATGGAACATTGTGATGTGATAATGGACCATTGTAATGTCAAATAGTGGGACTGTAATGTCAAAGTAGAGCCTTGTGATGTCACAATAGTTGATTGTGACCTCATAATTGATACTGGGTTGTCATAACGGAGCATTGTGATCTCATATTAGTCCATCATGACCTCATAATGGTTATTGTGATATCATATTAGATTGTGTCCTCATAATGGTTAATGTGAATCATAACGGAGCATTGCAATGTCATAATAGTCCATTATGACGTCATATTGGTGTATTTGGTGTCATCATAGAATATTGTGATGTCATAATAGTCCATTGTGATGTCATAATGGAGAGTTGTGGTGCCATAATACAGCATTGTGATGTTATTGCGGAATATTGTGATGTCAAAATAGTTCCTTGTGACCTCATAATATGTGATGTCATATTGGAGCACTGTGATGTCATACTTCTCCACTGTGATGAAATATTGCAGTCTTTTGATATCATAACACAGCATTGTGATGTCAAAATGGAGTATTGTGATGTCATAATGGAGCATTGTGATGTCAAAATAGTTCATTGGGGTGTCATATTAGAGTATTGTGGTATCAAAATACAGCATTTTGATGTCACCATGGAGTATTGTGATATTATAATAATACATTGTTTCCAAATAATGGGTGTTGATATGGCATAATGGAGCACAGTTTTGTTATAATATTCCATGGTGACCTAATGATCGGTATTGTGATAACCTATGGAGCATAGTGATGTTTAATAGTCCCTTGTGACATCATATAGGGGTTTTGTAATGTAAAAATAGTCTTGTGATGTCATAATGTAATATTGTGATGTCATAACTGTCCATTTTGACCTGATAATGGGTATTGTAATTTCATAATATAGCATTGTGATGTCAAAATAGTCTATTGTGACCTCATAATGGGTATTAAGATGGCAATTGGAGCATTGTGATATCATTATAAACCATTGGGACCTCATAATGGATATTGTGTTGTCATAATGGAGCACTGTGTTGTCATAATAGATCATTGTAATGTCATATTGTAGTATTGTGGAATCATAATAGGGCACTCATTGTCATAAGGGAGTATTATGATGTCTTAATAGAGCATCGTGATGTTATAATGGAGAATTTTGATGTCATTATAGTCCATGGTGAT
>LZPO01087325.1:128764-145554 GCA_001675575.1 Neotoma lepida | reverse complement strand
GAATAATGTGATGTCAAAATCGTCCATAGTGATGTCATAATGGAGTATTGTGATGTCATCATTGAGCATTGTGAAGTCATAATGGAGAATAATGACATCATAATAGTACATTATTAACACATAATGGGTATTGTGATGTTATAATGAAGGATTTAGTGTCATAATAGTCCATTGAGACCTAATAATGGGTATTGTGATGTCATAGTGGAGCATTGTGATGTGATAATAGTCCATTGTGACTTCATATTGTAGTATTGTGCTATCATAATAGAGAATTTTGATGTCATATCAAGTATTGTTTTGTCCTAATAGTCAATGTGACCTCATAATGGGTATTGAGATGTTGAAGTGGTGTATTGTGATGTCATAATAGAGCATTATGATGTTATAATGGACTATTGTGGTGTTATAATAGTCCATTTTGACATTGCAACAGGTATTGTGATGTCATAATGTGGTATTGTGATGTCATAATAGAGCGTTTTGGGGACATATGTAGTATTGTTATGTCATAGTAGTTCATTGGGTCTTCATAGTATGTATTGTGGTATCATAATGTAGTATTGTGATGTCAAAATGGAGCATCATGATGTCATTACAGTCCATTGCGACATCGTATTGGAGTATGTGATGTCATAATAGACCATTTTTGTCATCATAATGGAGTATTGTCATGTCATTATGGTCCATTGTAACCTCATAGTGTGTATTGTGATGTCAAAATGGACCACTGTGATTTCAGTATAAAACACTGTGACTTCACAATGGGTATTGGAATGTCATAATGGAGCATTTTGATGTCATAATAGAACATTGTGACCTCATATTGAATATTTTGATGTCATAATGGAGTGTTGTGATGTCACAATAGAACATTGTGACCTCATATTGCAAAATGTGATGATATAATGTAGCGTTGTGATGCCATAATAGTCCAATGTGACCTCATGATGGGTAGTATGATGTCATGACGGAGTGTTTTGATGTGATAATAGAGCATTGTTACATAATAACATAGGATTTTGATGTCACAATAGTCCACTCGGACCTCATGGTGGGTATTATGATATCATAATGCAGCATGGTGATGTCAAAATAGACCATTGTGTCATCATATTGGAGTATTGTGGTGTCATAATAGAGCATTTGATGTCATGAAGGGGACTTTTGATGTCATATTAGTCCATTGTGATGTCATAATGGAATATTGTGGTGTCATAATACTCCATTGTGATGTCATAATGGAGTATTGTGATGTCATAATAGGCCATTGTGATGTCAAAATGGTGTATTGTGATGTTAAAATAGTCCACTCTATCCTCATAATGGGTATTGGTATGTCATAATGTACATTGTGATATCATAAGTGTCTATTGTGATCTCATATTGCATATTGTCATGTCACAATGGAGCGTTTTGATGTCATAATAGTCCATTGTGACTTCGTATTGGAGTATTGTGATGTCATAATAGATTAGTTTGTTGTTACATGATGTATTGTGATGTCGTAATATTCCAATGTGACCTCATAATGGTCATTGTGATGTTAAATGGAGCATTGTGATGTCATAATAGAATACTGTGACTTCATACTGAATATTGTGGTGTGTTAATGGAGCATTGTAATGTCATAATAGAACATGGTGACCTCATATTACACAATGTGAAGTTGTAATGCAGCATTGTGATGCCACAATATTCTATTGTGACCTCATAATGGATATTGTAATGTCATAATGGAGTGTTTTAATGTCATAATAGAGCATTGTTATATCATAATGGAGTATTGTGATATCATAATAGTCCACTCAGATGTCATGATGGGTATTGTGATATTATAATGGAGCATTGTGATGTCAAAATAGTATATTGTGACATCATATTTGAGTATTGTAGTGTCATAATAGAGCATTCAATGTCATAAAGGAGTATTGTGATGTTATATTAGTCCATTGTGATGTCATAATGGAGTATTGTGATGGCATAATAGTCCATTGTGACCTCACTTTTCATACTGTGATGTCATAATGGATCATTGTGATGACATAACAGTCCCTTGTGACATCATATTGGAGTATTGTGATGTCCATCATAGAGTATTTTAATGTCATTTGGGGTATTGTGATGTCATAATTGTGCATTGTGTCATTATAATGTGTGTGGTGATGTCATAATGGAGCATTGTGATGTCATAATAGAGCATTTTTATGTCATATGGAGCATTGTGATGTCATAATACTCCATTGTAACCTCATAATAGTATTATCATGTCATAATGGAGTGTTGTACTGTCATAATAGAGCATTGTGATGTCATAATGGGGTTTTGTGATGTCGTAATAGACCATTGTGAGCTCATAATGGATATTGTGTTGTCATAATGGATCATTGTTTGGTCATAATAGTCCATTGTGATGTCATATTGAAGTATTGTGATGTCATAATATAGCACTGCTTTGTTATAATGAATTCATAGTAGTACATTGTGACCACTTAATGGGTTTTGTGATGTCATAATGGAGCAATGTGATGTCAAAATAGTCCATTGTGACATCATATTGGAGAACTGTGATTTCATAATAGAGAATTTTAATGTCACAATGGAGAAATGGAGTACGTTGGTGTCATAATAGAGCATTGGGTTATCATAATGCAGAATAGTGATGTTATTATATCCATTGTGATATCATAATTGAGAATTGTGAAGTGTAAATAGAGGATTGTGATGGCATTATGGATTATTGTCATGTCATTATAGTCCATTGTGACTTCATAGGTAATTGTGATGTCATAATGGAGCATGGTGAAGTCATAATAGTCCATTGTGCCCTAATAATGGGTAGGTGTGATGTCATAATGGAGCATTGTGATTTCATAAAACTCCTTAGTTATGTCATATGGGAGACTTTTGATATCATAATATAGCATTCTGATGTCATAGTGGAGTAATGTGTTCTCACAAGAGTCCATTGTGACCTCATAATGGATATTGTGATCTCATAATGGAGTATTGTGGTGTAATAATAATCCATTGTGATGTCATAATGAGTATTGTGATGTCATAGTGGAACATTGTGATGTTATAATAGTCCATTGTGATGGCATAATGGGGTGCTGTGATATCATAATACAGCATTGTGATGTCATAATGGAGTGTTGTGATGATATAACAATCCATTGTGACCTTAGAATGGGCAGTGTAATGTCAAAATGGAGCATTGTGATGTGATAATAGTTCATTATCACCTCATAATGGGTATTGTGATGTCATAATGGAGCACTATGATATCATAATAGTCCATTGTGACATCACATTGGAGTATTGTGATGTCATAAGAGCATTGTGATGTCCTAAGTGTCCATTCTGACCTCATAATGGGTATTGAGATTTCAAAATGCTTCCTTGAGATGTCATAATAGTTTTTGTGACCTCATAATAGTCCATTGTGATGTAACAATGGAGTATTGTGATGTCATAATATAGCATTGTGATGTCATAAAATAGCACTGTGATGTCATAATGGAGTGTTGTGATGATATAATGTTCCATTGCAACATTAGAATTGGTATTGTGATATCAAAAATGAGCATTGTGATGTCATAGTATTCCATTGTGATGTCATAATGGAGTATTGTGGTGTCATAAAATAGTGTTGTGATGTCATAATGGAGTGTTGTCATGATATACTGTTAAATTGTGACGTTAGAATTGTTAGTGTGATGTGATAATGGAGCATGGGTATGTCATAATAGTCCATTGTGATGTCATAATGGGTATGGTGATGCAATAATGGAGTATTTATGATGTTATAATAGAGCATTTTGATGTTATATTTGAGCACTGTGATGTCATAGAAGACGTTGTGATGTCATAATGGAATATTGTCATGTCATAATAGTCCATTGTGACGTCATATTTGAGTATTGTGATTTCATAATAAATCATTTTGATATCATATAAAATATAATGTCATAATAGTCCATTGTGACATCATATTGGAGTAGTGTTTTGGCACAATGGAACACTGTGATGATAATAGTCTATTGTGACATCATAACAGACATTGTGATTGTGATGTAATAATAGTCCATTGTGACTGCATCACAGGTATTGTGATGTCATATTGGTGTACGGTGGTGTCATAATAGAGCATTGTGATGTCATAATGGAGTATTGTGATATCATAATAGAACAATTCGTTGTCATATGGACTATTGTGATGTAATAGGAGTCCATTGGGTCCTCATAATTGGTATTGTGATGTAAAAATGGAGTATTGTGATGTCATAAATGTCCATTGTGACCTCATAATGGGTATTGTGATGTTATAATGGAGCATTGTGATGTCATAATATTCCATGTGATGACATAATGGAGTTTTGTGATATCATAATAGAGCATTGTATTGTCATAATGGAGTATTGTGATGTAATAAAAGATTATTGTGACCTCATAATGTGTATTTTGATGTCATAATGGAGGAATATGTTGTCATATTAGTTCATTTTGACATAATATTGGAGGATTTTGATGTCGTAAAAAAGAATTGTGATGTCATAATTGAGTATTTTGGTATCATAACAGTCCAATGTGACCTCACAATGGGTATTTTGATGTCATATTGGAGTATTGTGATGAGATAATAGTCCATTGTGACCTCATAATAGATATTGTGATGACATAATGGAGCATTGTGATGTCATAATTGACTATTGTGACCTCATAAAAGGTACGGTGAAGTCATAATGGAGCATTGTGATGTCATAATAATCCACTGTGACATCATAATAGAGCATTGTGATGTCATAATGGAGTGTTGTGGTGACATAGTAGTCCATTGTGACCTTAGAATTGGTATTGTGAAGTCACAATGGAGCATTGTGATGATATAATAGTGCTCTGTACTTCAAAATGGGTATTGTGATGTCATAATGAAGCATTGTGATATTCTAATAGTCCAGTGTGACCTCATAATGGACATTGTGATGTCATCATGGAGTATTGTGCTGACATAATAGAGCATTTTGAGTCATAATGGCGTATTGTGTTGTCATAATATTCCATTTTGACCTCATATTGGGTATTGTGATGTCATAATGGAGCTTTGTAATGTCATAATAGTACATGTGACATCATAAAGGAGTTTGTGATTTCATAATAGAGCACTATAACCACATAATGGGTGTTGTGATTGTAAAATCGAGCATTGTGATGTGATAACTGAGTATTGTGGTGTCATAACTGTCCTTTGCAACCTCATGATGCATATTGTTGTCTTCTAATAAAGCATTCTGTTGTCATTTTGTTGTCATAAAATACTGTGATGTCATACAATTCCATTGTGACCTCCTTATGGGTATTGTAATATCAATGTGGAAAATTGTGATGTCATAATAGTATATTGTGACCTCATAATGGGATTTGTGATGTCATAAAGGAACATTGTGATGTCATAATAGTCCATTATGACGTTATAATGGGATTTGTTGTCATAATGCAGTATTGGGATGTCTTAACACTTCATTGTGATGCCATAATTGGTATTATGAGGCCATATTTGAGTATTGTGACCTCATACTGGGTATTATGATGGCATGATGCAGTATTGTGATATCATTATACTCCATTGTGATGTCATAATGGAACATTGTGAGCTTAATAGTCCATTGTGACCTCATAATGGGTATTGTGATGTCATAAAGGAGCATTGTGATATGATAATAGATCATTGTGACCTCGTCGCGGGTATTGTGATGTCATATTGGAAAATGATGTTGTCGTAATAGAGCATTGTTATCTCAAAATGGGTATTGTGATGTTATAATGGTGTATTGTGATGTCTTAATATAGCAGTGTGATGTAATAATGGGTATTGTGATATCATAATAGTCCATTGTGACATCATATTGGAGAACTGTGATGTCATAATAGAGCATTGCGATGTCATAATGCAATGTTGTGATGTCATAATTGAATATTGTTATGTCATAATTGTCCATGGTGACATCATAATTGGTATTGTGATGTCATATTGGAGCATTGTGATGTCATAATAGTACATTGTGATTTCATAAAGGAGTATTACGATGTCATAATAGAGTATTATGTTGTCATACTGGAGTATTGTGATATCATAATAGTCCATTAAGTCCTCTAAATAGGTAGGCGATATCATAATGGAGCATTGTGATGTAATAATAGTCCATTGAGATGTTATATTGGAGAATTGTGATGTCATAATAGAGCATTGTTTGTCATAATGGAGTATTGTGATGTCATAATAGTATATTGGGATATTGTAATGTATATTGTGATGTTATGATAGAACTGTGTGATGTCATAGCAGTCCATTGTAACCTCATAATGGGTATTGTGATGTCATAATGGAGTATTGTAATGTCATAACAGTCCATTGCGACCCCATAATTTCTATTGTGATGTCATAATGGAGTATTGTTATGTCCTAATGAGTTTTGTGATGTAATAATGGAGTACTGTAATGATATAATAGTCCATTGTGACCTCCTTATGGGTATTGGGATGTCATAATGAAGTATTGTGATGTCATTAATGACATTTGTGTAGTCATAATGGAGTATTGTGATGACATAATAGTCCACGGTGAACTGATAATGGGTATTGAAATGTCATAATGGAGCACTGTGATGTCATTATAGAGCTTTGTGATGTCATAATGTACTATTGTGATGACATAACAATCCATTGTGAGCTCATAATGGGTATTGTTATGTCGTAATGGAGCATTTAAGGTCACAATAGTCCATAGAGATCTTATAATGTGTACTGCGATGTCATAGTGGAGCCTGTGATGTCATAATAGTCCATTGTGATGTCATATTGGATAATGTGTCATAATAGAGCATTGTGATGTCATATTGGAGCATGGTGATGACATAATAGTCCATTTTGACATCATAATGTGTATTGTGATGTCATAATAGAGCATTTTAATGTCATAATGCAGTATGATGATGACGTAATAGTCCATTTTGACCTCATAACGGGTTTCGTGATGTCATAATGGAGCACTTATGTGAGTTGTGGTAATACTGCAGAACAGTGATGCCAGGAGAGAGAATTTTAATATCATAATAGAGTATTGTGATGTCATAATAGTACATTGTGACCACATAATGGGTATTGTTATGTCAAAATGGAGCAATGTGTTATCATAATAGTCCTTTGCGATGTTATACTAGAGTATTGTGATGTCATAGTAGTACATTGTGAACACTTAATGGGTATTGTGATGTCAAAATGGAGCATTGTGATGTCATAAGAGTCCATTGTTTCCTCATAATGGGTATTGTGATGTCATAATGGAGTAGTGTGATATCATAATAGTTCATTGTGTCCTCACAATGGGTATTGTGATGTCATAATGGAGTAATGTGATATCATAACAGTCCATTGTGATGTCATATTGAAATATTGTGGTGTCATAGTAGAGAATTGTGATGTCATTTGGAGTATTTGAGGTCATAATGGAGCATTGTGATCATAATCGAGTATTGTGATGTCATAATAGTACATTGTGACCTCACAATGGGTATTGTTATGTTAAAATGGAGCATTTAGTGTCATAATAGTCCATTGAGAACTAATAATGAATATTGTGATGTCATAATGAATCATTGTGATGCAACAGTTGTCCATTGTGACCTCATAACAGGTCACAATGACAGGTATTGTGCTGTCAAAATGGAGCATGGTAATTCCATAATGGAGGATGGAGGATGTTAAATCCATAATATTCCATTGTGACCTCATATTGGGTATTGTGATGTCATAATGGAGCATTGAGATGTCAAATACTCCATTGTGATGTCATATTGGAGAACTCTGATGTCATTTTAGAGCATTGTGATGTCATAATTGAGGATTGTGATGTCATAATAGTCCTTTGTGTCCTCATAATGGGTTTTGTGATGTCATAGTGTAGCACTGTGATGTCATATTAGTCCATTGGCCCTGTAATGGGTATTATGATGTCATAGTGGAGCATTGAGATGTTATAATGACAGTACAAGCAACTATTGAACTCTGCCAAGACAGGGTAAAATAGTCTTTCAAAAAACCTGCTTCTAAAAATGGTCTGACAGATAAGCTAGGCCTGTCACCAATTTGAATGCACCAACGATACTGAGAACTTTTAGGTGACTGTCCAGGCTGCGAGCTCTCTCTGTCTACTCTGGCAAGACTCCCAAAAGTTGCTTGCATCCTTCTCCCATTTCTCAGGTGTTATTATATTCCTTCTCAGGTCTTTGATGGGATTGAAGACTAACAGTTATAGTTACAATGCTCTTGTATATTAGCTAGAAAATATTAAGTATTACATTCAGGTTCTTTAGGGTAGGACACCTTTCAGATTGATCTCTGTAACATGCCATTTACCTATGCTCCAGACTACTCTGGATTTTAGTATTTTAGTATTTGTTTGTGTTGGTGTAGTTCCATCTTGTCTAGGTCATCATCCCTTATTCCTCCTGGACAATATTTGATAAACATTTCTATTGTATATAGTTTTGTAATAGGTTAGAATTTTCTTATTTAGACCAAAGGGGGAGATGTAGTGGGCAGCAGTTCCAGCTTTGACCTGGAAGCACAACCCTTACTGAGGCTTCTGGTAACATCCATGCCTACATAGCACCTCGCCCTGAGGGCAGGGACAAGACAGGAGTGGTTAAGCCTGGGAGCCATTAAGACTGGAGATGAGTCCCATCTGTTACTGTTTGTTCCTGGATCCTGGACGTTGGAGCATGGACCAAGCAGAGTTCTCCAGAGAACACCTCTGGACAGTACCTCTCCTCTCCGGGACACTGTGACCAATGCCTTTACTTCTTGTAAGTTCCCCTAAATCCCTAAATAAACCTCTTAACTACGTGGAGTTGCCTTAATAATTTTCCCCATTATGTCATGACATACAATACTACAATATGACATCACAATGGATATTATGACATTACAATGCTTCATTATGAAATAACAATACCCTTTATGTGGTACCAATGGATTATTATGACATCACAATCCTCCATTATGACATCACAGTACCTATTATGAGGTCACAATGTCCTATTATGACATCACAATCCTCCATTATGACATCACAATACCTATTATGAGGTCACAATGTATTATTATGACATCACAATGTCCTATTATGAAATCAGAATACTCCATTATGACAACACAATGGTCTACTATGACATCAACATGCTCTTTTATGACATCACAACACCCATTATGAGGTAAAATTGCACTATTATGACATCACAATGCTACATTTTTGGCATCACAATACACATTATGATGTCACAATGCACTTATTATGACAATACTCCTTATGACATCACAAGCTCTATCATGACATCACAATACTCCAGAATGACCCCGGAATGGACTATTACGATATCACAAGGTTCCATTATGACAGCACAATAAACATTATGAGGTCACAATGAACAATTATGACATCACAAGTCTCAATTATGACAACACAATACACATTATGAAGTCACAATGGACCACACAATTCTCCATTATGACATCACAATATGCTTTATGAGGTCACTGTAGTCTACTATGACATCACAATGCTCCATTATGACATCAAAATACCCATTATGAGGTAACCATGGACTATTATGACATCACAATGCTCTATTATGACATCAAAATCCTCTAATATGATGTCACAATTGACTATAATACAACACAATGCTCCATTTTGACATCACAATACACATTATGAGGTTAAAATGGACTATCATGACATCACAATACACCATTATTACATAGCAATGCTCTATTAGAACATTGCAATACTCCACTATGATATAAAAATAGCATTATGAGGACACAGTACTCCATTATGCCATGAAAATACACATTATGAGGTCACAATGGGCTATTATAATATCATAATGCTCCATTATGAGACACAAATCCCATTACATGGTCACATGGATTATTTTGACAGCACAATACTCCATTATGACATCACAAAACCCATAATAATGTCTCAAAGTGCAATTATGACTTCAAGATCTCAAATATGATGTCAAAATAGATTATTATTACATCACAAAGCTCTATGACATCATAAGACCCATTATGAGATCGAATTTACTAATATGACATCACAGTGCTCCACTACAACATCACAAAACTAATTATGAGGTCACAATGGAATATTAAGAAATCACCATCCTCCATTATAACGTTATAATGCACTATTATGACATCACAATACTCCAATATGACATCACAAAAGACTATTATGACATCACAATCCTCAAGTATGATATCACAATGCTGTATTATGACATCACACTTCTCCAATATGACATCACAATGGACTATTACAACATCTCAATGCTATATTATGACATCACAATACCCATTATGAGGTCACAATGGATTATTTTAACAACAGAATGTTCCATTATGACATCACAATACTCCAATGTGACATCACAATGGATTATTATGACATTTCAGTGCTCCATTTTGACAACACAATACCTGTCATGAGGTCACAATGGACAACTGTGACATCACAATGATCCATTATGACATCACAATATTCATTATTAGGTCTCAATGAACTATTATGACACTAAATGCTTCATTTTAACATAAAAATACCCACTGTGAGGTCACAATGTACTATTATGACATCACAATACTCCATTATGAGATCACCATGCTCCATTATGACCACAAATACTCCAGTATGACATCACAATGCTTTACTATGACACCACAACATTTCAATGTGACATCATTATGGACTATTATGACATTACAATGCTTCATTATGACACAACAATACATATTATGTGGTCAAAATGGACTATTATGACATCACAATACTCCTTTATGACATCATAGTGCACATTATAATGTCACAATCAAGTATTATGATATCATAATGCTCCATTTTGACATCATAATACCCATCCTATGGTCACAATGTATTATTATAACACCCCAATACTCTATTATGACATTAAAATGTACTCTCATGACATCACTATACTCCAGTATTATCACAATGGAATATTATGATATCAGTGCTCCATTATGACATCACGAAACCCATTATGAGGTCTCAATGGACTATTACATTATCACAATACTACATTATGACATCCCAGTGCCCTGTTAAGTTATTACAATACTCCATTGTGACAACATAATGGACTATTATGACATCACATTGCTTCATTTTGACATCACAATATCCATTATCAGGTCATATTGGGCTATTGTGACATCACAATACTCCATTATGACATCACAATGCACTAATATGTCATCAAAATGCTTCATTATTACATCACCATTCTAATTATCAGGTCACAATGAACTACTATGTTCTCACTATACCTCATTATGACATCACAATGCTCTATTATGACATCACAATACACCATTGTGACATCACAATATCCATTACGAGGTTACATTGGACTATTATGACATCACAATTTGCCATAAGACATCAAAATACTCTCTTATGACATCACAGTACTCCAATATGATGTCAAAACAGACTACTATCACATCACAATACGCCATTATATAATCACAATGGTATTTTATGACAACACAGTAGCCCATTATGACACCACAATACCCATTATGAAGTCAAAACCAACTATTTTGACTTAACAATTCTCCATTATAACCTTACAATATGCAATATGAGTTCATAATGGACTATAATGACATCACAATCCTCCACTATGACATAACAATAACAGTATTAGGTCCAAATTGGCTATTATGACATGACAACACTCATTTTGACATCACAATACTTTTTTATGACAGCACAATACTCCATTATGACATCACCTTGCTGCATTATGACATCACAATACTCCAATATGACGTAAGAATTGAGGTCACAATGGATTATAATACATCACAATACTCCATTATAACATCACAATGATCTATTATGACATCACAATACTTCATTATGATGTTACAATGGATTATTATGACATCACAATGCACCATTATGACATCAGCATACCTATTATTACATCACAGTGGACAATTATGACATCACTATTCCCCATATGACATCAAAATACTGTATTATGACATCACAATAATCCAATATGACATCACCCATGCTCTATTATGACATTACAATACTCCATTATGAGATGAAATACTACTATGAGGTTACAATATTAAAATGGATTATTATGACATCACAATACTCAACTATGACATCACAATGTACTATTTTGACATCACAATGATCCATTATCACGTAATACCTGTTATGAAGTCACAATGGATTTTTATGAAATCACAAGGATCCATTTGACATCTGAGGTCAGAATGGACTATCATGACATCACAATACACCATTATGACATCAAAATACTCCAATATGACATCACCGTACTCCAATATGATGTCACAATGTACTATGAAGACAACACAGTGCTCCATTATGACACCACAATGGACTATTATGATATCTCAGTGCTCCCTTATGACATCACAATACCAATTATGAGGAAACACTGGACTATTAGGACATCACAATAGTCCATATGACACCAAATTGCTCTATTATGATATCATACTACTCCATTATGACATTATAATTCCCATGATGAGGTTAGAAAGGACTATTATGACATCTCATTATTGTATTATGACATCACAATACCCATTATGAAGTCACAGTGCATTATTATAACATCACAATGCTTCATTATAAGATCACATTACCCATTCTAAGGTCATAATGTTCTATTATGTCATCACAACACTCCATTATGACATCGCAATGCTCTATTATGATATCACAATACACCATCATGACATCACAATGGACTACTATGACATCTCAATGCTCCATTATGAAATCACAGTACCCATTATGAGGTCACAATGAACTATTATGACATCACAACACTCCATAGACATCAAAATGATCTATTATGACATCACAATACTCAATATGATGTCACAGTGGACTATAATGATGTTATCATACTCCATTATGACATCACAATGACTATTATGACATCACAATGCTCCATTATGACATCATAATACCCATTATGTGGTAACAGTGGACTATTATGACATCACTATATTCCATTATGACATCACAATGCTCAATGATAACATCACAATACTCCATTATGACATCTCATTGGACGATTTTGACATCACAATATTCTATCATGGGATCATAATTCTCTATTATGACACCACAATACTCATTAAGATATCACAATACCCATTATGAGGTCACAATGGACAATTATGACATCACAATGCTTGATTATGACATCACACTATCCATCATCTGGTCTCAATGATCTATTATGACATCACAATATGGCACTAGGACATCACAATGGTCATTTATGACCTGACAATCCTACAACATGATGTCACAATGCTCCACTATGACATCAAAATATGCAATATGAAGTCTCAATGAAATATTATGACATCACCATGAACTATTATGACACCAAAATGCTCCATTTGACATCACAAAACCCATTATGAGGTCACAGTGGACTATTATGACATCACAATACTCTCTTATGACATCACAGTGCTCTATTATGACATCAAAATTCTCAATCACAACATCACAATGTACTATTATGGCATCACACTGCTCCATTATGATATCACAAAATTCGTCATGGGGTCATAATGTACTATTATGACATCACTATGCTCCAATATGACATCAGAATGGACTAATATGACATCACAATACTCAACAATTAGGTCATAATGGCCCATTATGACATCAAAATTCTCCATTATGATATAACAATGCCCAATTATGACATCACAGCAATACACTATGACATTATGAGGTCACAATACCATTATGAGGTCACAATACTACATTATGCCAACCATGTATCTATTATGAGGTAACAAGATATTATTATGACATCACAATGCTCCATTATGACATCACATTACCTATTTTGAGGTCACAATGTACTATTATGACATCACATTACTCCATTGTGACATCACAATTGTTTATTATGACATCACAATACCCATTATGAGGGGACAATGTACTCTTATGATATCACATTACTCCATTGCGACATAAAATGGTCTATAATGACATCACATATTCCAATATGATGTCACAGTTGACTATTATGATATCACAATGCTCCATTATGGCATCACAATACCCATTATGAGGTCACATTGGACTATTATGTCATCACAATGCTCCATTGTGACATCACAATACCCATTATAAGGTCACAATGGACTGCTATAACATTACAATACTCCATTATAACAACACAAGGCTCTTTCTGTAAATCACAATCTTCCTATATGATATCACAGTGGACTATTAAACACCACCATGCTCCACTATGACATCACAAAACCAATTATGAGGTCACAATGGACTACTATGATAGCACAATACTCCATTATGACATCACAATCCTCTATTATGACATCACAGTTCTCCAATATAAAGTCACAATGGACTATTATGATACCACAATGCTCCATTATGACATCACATTTCCCATTATGATGACACAATGGACTATTTTGACTTCACAATGCTCCATTGTGATATCACAGTAACTATTATCACATCACAACGAACTGTAATGGCATCACAATATTCCATAATGACATCACAATGCTCTATTATTGCACCACAATTCTCAGTTATGACATGACAATGGATATAATGACATCATAATACTCCATTATGATATCACAAAGCTCTATTATGAATTTAAAATGGACAAATAGGGCGTCACAATGGATTATTATGTCATCACAATGCTCCATTATGTCATCACAATACTTATTATGAGCTCACAGTGAACTGTTCTGACATCACAATGCTCCATTATGACACCACAGAACACATTACGTGGTCACAATGAACAGTTATGACAGCACAATACTCAATTACGACATAACAGTGCTCTATTATGACATCACAATACTCCATTATGACATCACAATATTCTACTATGACATCAAAATACTCCATTAAGACATCACAATATCAATTATGAGGTCACAATGGACTATTATGACATCACAATGCTCCACTATGATATACCAACACCTATTATGAAGTCACAATGGATTTTTATGGCATCACAATGCTCCAATTTGACAGCACAATACTCCATTATGACATCCAAATGGTCTGTTATGACATTACATAATCCAATATGATGACACAATTGACTATTATGACATCAAAATGCTCCATTATTACATGAAAATACTCATTATGAGGACACAATGGACTATTATGACATCAGAATGCTCTATTTTGATATCACAATACCCATTATAAGGTCACAGTGGCCGAATATGAAATCACAATGCTCTATTATGATTTCACAATACTCCAATATGAAGTCACATTTGACTATTATGACATCACAATGTTCCATTTTTACATCACAATAACCATATGAGGGCACCATCAACTATCATGAAATCATAATACTCAAATTTGACATTACATTACTCTATTATGACAGCACAATACTCCATTATGACATCGAATGCTTTATTATTATACCACAATACTTCAATATGACATCACAATGTACTAATATGACATCAAAATGCTCCAATATGACCTCACAATACCCATTATGAGGACAAAATGGCCTATTATGACTTCACAATGCTCCATTATGTCATCACAATAAACATTTTGAGGTCACAATGGTTTATAATGATATCACAATGCTTGATTTTGACATCACATTACCTATTATGAGGACAAAATGGACTATTATGACATCAGAATGCTCTATTAAGACACAACAATACTCATTATGAGGTTATAGTGCACTGTTATGACACCACAATACTCAATTATGACATCACAATACTCTATTATGACATCAAAATACTCCAGTATGAAGTAACAATGTACTTTATGATACTACAATGCCCCATATGACATCAGAATACCCCATTATGAGGTCACAAGAAACTAGTATGACATTACAATACTCCATTATGACATCACAAAACTGCAGTATGACATAATACTCCAATATGGCATCACAATACTCATTATGAAGTCAAAATGGACTATTATGACATCACAATGCTCCATTTTGATATCACAGTATTCCAATATGACATCACAATACTCATTATGAGGTCACAATGGACTATTATGACATCACAATGCTCTGTTTTGACATCATAGTATTCCAATATGACATCACAATGGACTAATATGACATCAAAATGCTCCATTATGACAAAACTATACCCATTATGAGGTCAAAAAGGACTATTATGACTTCACAATGCTCCATTATGACATCACAATAAGCATTATGAGGTCACAATGGTTTATAATAATATCACAATGCTCCATTTTGACACCACAATAGACATTATGAGTATATAATGGACTGTTATGACATCACAATTCTGAATTACGACATAACAGTGCTCTATTATGAAATAACGGTTCTCCACTATGACATCACAATGAATTATTATGACATTACGATGATCCATTATGACATCACATTACCCATTATGAAGACAAATTGGACTATTATGACTTAACAATGCTACATTATGGCATCACAATAACCATTATGACATCACAATTAACTATTATGACATCACAATGATCCATTATGACATCACAATACCTATTATCAGGTCACAATGGTCTTTTATGACATCAAAATATGCAAATATGACCTCACAAG
>LZPO01087325.1:105671-115717 GCA_001675575.1 Neotoma lepida | reverse complement strand
TTCATGTTAAGTTTCCACAATCCTTAATTTATCATTATATGGATGATATCTTATTGGCAAATCCAAAGTTAAGTACATTAGAAAGCATGTTTGAAGAAGCAAAAAAGGTTTTGCCTTGCTGGGGACTACAAATTGCTCCTGAAAAAACACAAAGAGGAGATTCTATTAATTACTTAGGATATAAAATAGAGCTACAAAAAATTAGACCCCAAAAGGTACAGCTAAGGAGAGATTGATTGCAGATGCTTAATGGTTTTCAAAAATTGTTAGGAAGCATTTCCAACTTACTGGGTGTCATGGGAATACCTAAATATGGACTACAAAGTTTGGCTAATACTCTAAAAGGGGACGAAGAATTAAATAGTCCAAGAGAATTTGGCTCTAGTAGAAAAGACAATACGAGAAGTACATGTTGATTGTGTGAATCCAGAACTTAATGCATCTTGGTCATCCTTCCCTCCAGACATTCCCCCACAGGTATTTTGATGCAGAGGGAAGATATTATATTGGAATGGATATTTCTACCACATAAACCAAGTAAGAAGTTAAAGACTTATATGGAAAAAATCTCTGATTTTATTATAAAAGCAAAATTAAGACTTTGCCAGTTGACAGGAATGGACCCAGCAGAAATTGTTGTACCTTTAACTAATGAGGAAATTTCCTCACTATGGAAAGATAATGAATAGTGGCAGAGAGTCTGCAGTGACTTTTTGGGAGAGATTAACAACCGTTATCCCAAAAGCAAGAGAATAGGATTCATAAAGATGACTGAATGGGTCCTTCCTCATATTGTATGACAAAAGCCTATTTCTGGAGTCCTCACATTCTATACTGATGCAAATAAATCAGGGAAAGCAGGATACAAATCAGGAGACTTGAGTAAAGTGGTTCAAATTCCATACAACTCGGTATAAAAAGCAGAATTATATGCCACTCTTATGGTATTGATGGAATTCACAGAACCCCTCAATATAGTCACTGACTCTCAATACACAGAGAGTTGTTTTACATATTGAAACTGCTGAATTTATTCCTGATAATACAGAATTAACTTCATTATTCATGCAATTGCCGGAAATCATCAGAAAGGGAACATCTTATATATATATAACAAATATCAGATCTCATACAGGTTTGCCAAGACCTCTAGCACAAGGTAATGATGAGATTGGTCAGTTACTAATAGGTAACATGCTAGAGGCCTCAGAATTTCATAAGAAACACCATGTAAAGAGCAAAGGTTTGAAGAAGGATTTCTCCATCACTTGGCAACAAGCCAAGAATATTGTAAAAAAAATGTCGTACTTGATTTTTTATAATCAAACTCCATTACCTGCAGGGAGAAATCCAAAAGGTATACAAAGAAATGAAATTTGGCAGAAGGAAGTGTTTCACTTCTCAGAATTTAGAAGAAGTATGTACACCATATCATTGACACCTATTCTGGATTTCAGTGGGCAACTCCTATGAGTTCTGAAAAGGCTGATTCTGTGATTACACGCCTATTAGAAGTTATGGCCATCATGGGAATGCCTGTACAAATTAAGAAGGATAATGCCCCAGCATATGTCTCCAATAAAATGGGACAGTTTTTTCCTTATTATAATATAAAGCATGTAACAGGTATACCACAGAATCCCACAGGCCAAGCAGTCATAGAAAGATCCAATCGAACTCTAAAGGATATGCTAAACAAACAGCAACAGGTAACAATGACTCCTAGAAATAGATTGCATAATGCTTTATTAACCTTGAATTTTCTAAATGCTGATGGGAAAGGAACAACAGCTGTGGAGAGACATTGGACAACAGACAGAACTTCTGAGCTAAATCAACCGGTTTATTTCAAAGATGTGTTGACCACAGAATGGAAACCAGGATAAGTCCTACGTTGGGGAAGGCATTTTCCTTTTCTTTCTACAGAGAAGAAAAGCTGTGTATACCAACAAAATTAATAAAAATTCGATTCAAACAGGAGAAAGCCCTTGGTGAAGAGAAGTAAAAGCTCATCTACAGATGTGACATCTCTACAAGTTGTAAGAAAAACTTAACAAACAAAGGATTGAGGCAGGGTTTTGTTTTTCTTGTCTTTACAGGATAATAGAAATACCCATCTTCCAGAAATCATAAGACCTTGGATATACAGACATCTACAGCAGAAGAAAGAATCTATTGGTACCAATCTTCCCAGAATAAAATCTCACTGCTTAACATCTATATCTCTTTAACTCTAAAAAAAAATCATGGTTCTGATTCAATTATATATCAAACTAGCTTTAGAGTTGGAAGTTGGCTCCTTCCTCCTCTAAACCCAAGCATATTGCTAAAAGAAAAAATTTAAGAGATTTTGTCTCATAGCAGAAGAGCCACCTGGTGTGGGACAGAAGAAAACCAATAAAAGGGGACCATTGTCACCAGATTCTATTTCTCTCCATGCTTATTCTTACTCTCTTAGAATTCTTTCTTACATGTCATTTCATCTTTAAATCCAAACTTTCCATTTTGATGTTCAAGTTTTCCACAGTAAAAACTGTCTTCTCCAATACCAATTTCTGAAGTCACTAGAAGGAAGATGGTTCCCCATCACCATGACTACAACAACAACTCTACTCAGTCCAGAATGATGTCATGGTACCTAAGAACATTAATCATAATCAGCCTCAGACTGAAAACTCTTCAGGACAGTCCTAAGATAAGATGATCCATCACACTACACTTTTAGCCAGAATCTCAGACAATCTTATCCATTTCTGAGACTAGCTGCAGAGTCTATAGATAGCTCTATTGAGACCTAATAATCTAAGCTTTCTTACAGCACCCCACAGAGATACCATTGCCCCCAAAACAGCAGGAAGTAATTATAAGAAAAGAACGTCCCTCTCCCAAATATCTTATTTTCTCAGGGTTATGAATACATGGTTGTAGGGTTAGGGGTGGAACAATAGAATGTGGACTCAGTATTCTTTTTTAGATACGAAAAAGGAGAATGGATAGGTATAGGATATTAAGGTAGATTATTGTATTTACTAGTAAACTAATTCAGTAAAATATCAGTCTTAGATAATTTGCACTGATATGATTCTCGTCTATCGATTCAAATGCAACCTACTTATATATTCCTATTTTGAATAATTTGTATATTGATACAAATGCAGAACTATATTTGTTGTAATGTACATATATCTCATATATTCCTATTTATGATAATTTGTACATTGATACAAATGGAGAACTATATTTGTTATAATGTATATGTATTTCTACTTTCGTTTGAAGTAGTTTGTATGTGATACAAATGTAAAATTTTATTTGTCATATGTATGTATGTTCTACCTGTGTTTAAGCCATTTTGGGTATTGTCACAATCTTGAGGTCATTGTCCTTTTGGTACATGTGCTTACAGACTGTTTATCTACGTGAAGCCTTAGTTCTTATGTTATTTAGTAGCGAAGACTTACTGAGTTATAGTCACTCATGCTTGTCATGTCTATAGTTATGTTAGTTAGGTTCTCCAGACTTACAGAAACATATGTCAGATGGATAGGCAATCTTCAAACACTTCATAGACCCAGAGAATATGGCATTTAAATGTTTTGATAACTTAGAATTCTGTTGATGTGAGACACAATTGCTCCTGGCAGCACTGATCTGATCCCAAAAGAAAGCTGGGCTTCTGAGACATTTCCATTTGGAAGTTTNTCTTCTTCTTGGCACAAAAAATGGCCTATTGGGTGAAGAACTGCCCTTGGCTCGACCGCTGACAGTAAAAGCGACTATTGAACTCTGCCAAGACAGGGTAAAATAGTCTTTCAAAAATCCTGCTTTTGAAAATGGTCTGACAGATAAGCTAGGCCTGTCACCAATTTGAATGCACCAACAATACTGAGAAATTTTAGGTGACTGCCCAGGCTGCAAGCTGTCTCTGTCTACTCTGGCAAGACTCCCGAAAGTTGCTTGCATCCTTCTCCCGTTTCTCAGGTGTTATTATATTCCTTCTCAGGTCTTTGATGGGATTGAGGACTAACAGTTACAGTTACAATCTTCTTGTATCTTAGCTAGAACATATTAAGTATTAGATTCAGGTTCTTTAGGGTAGGACACCTTTTGGAATGATCTCTGTAACATGCCATTTACCTATGCTCCAGATTACTCTGGATTTTAGTATTTTAGTATTTGTCTCTTGTTTGAAGTTGTTTGTGTAGGCTGTAGTTCCATCTTGTCTAGTTCATTATCCCTTATTCCTCCTGGACAATATTTGATAATCATTCCTATTGTATACAGTTTTGTATTAGGTTAGAATTTTCTTATTTAGACAAAAGAGGGAAAATGCATCCTTACCTACCTACCAGAGAACCTTTATTTTGTTTAAGCAATTCTAGGGACAGGTAGTTTTCCCAGCTTGAATCTATGGAATGGTGTTGGTTTGAAAGATTTTACAGGAATATCATTTCCTACTAACACAAACTCTCTATAGAAACTGGCACAAAACCAATGAACATAGAACATCTATGTAAAATGTGTAAAGAACAACAGTCATAGGTGGCTAACAGTACATTAGCCTCAGATGGAAATTCATTGACAGTGGGACAAGAGGTAGCGCCCAAGACTTCTCAGTATGCCACAGCAACACCCCATCATGGAGAGTAGTGCATGCCCTCAGCTATTTTCTACACCTAAGGATCCACTTGACANATAATGAATTCAATTTTCCCAGGTGTTAGCAACACTTCTGATAGAAAATACTGGTCATCTGCTCAGTTATAGAAAATCACATCATCCTCAGTCTAGCCTAAGAAGTGGCTTAAAACATTACTGAACACGGGTAACAAGGGAAAACTCAGCCTCTGGTGGATAAATTTGAGTCCTTAAGTTTCTTAGTCAAGACTTTTCTTTCTTATGGAAGTCGACATCCACCAAAAAAAGTCTAAGAACCACTTCTTCAAGCACTATTTTCAGTGACATTCAGTAAACTCGCCTTGGGTAATAATTCCGGTTGCTTGGTAAATATCCAAGATTTGGCCATGGTCTGAATGGGAGAGTCACCACCAATGTATGCTGAAATTAACAGTTTTCCAAAGGTGTTTATGTTGGGAGAGTAAATATCCAATGACAACACTGCATTTAAGGTGCTCTCTGCTTCTTAAGCCCATGATATGGGAAGAAAGAATTCTATCAGGGTTTCCAGGCAACAATTATGACCCAACTGTCTGTCACAATCTAATACACCTCCCCATGCTAAACTAACAACATGGACTCATGATCTCACCTAATATTTTCATTTACTTTATCCAAAAGGCACACAGATCTCTCTGTCCTGTAACTCCTTTTACTTCTCCTTTTCGACAGCTACCTCTGAAAACTGCAGCCTAGCACATATGTAAGTGAAGGCATCACTATGCCATTCCATTAGAATCAGGTATTTCAAATTTAACCACAAAGTTATTGAAACCTGGATGCAAGAACTTCTTCCTATTCCACAGGTTTTAAACAGTATCCTACCTAAGCATGGAAGTGGTTGCTTCTACTGACATTCACCTTTCCCCTTGATGCTACACATCCTCTAGCTAAACAAGAAGCCTAAGCTGCATATGATTTTAGAAGTTTCCCACCACATTGTGTTCCTTATCAGCATGTTGTTTGACTGCATAATCATTGTCTGACATGTACTTGGTCCTTGACTCAATCTGCAGCTCTCCTAAAGTGGGACATTTACAAATATATAAAAGAAAGAAAGAGAGAAAGTAAGAAATGAAGGAAGGGAAGAAGGAAGGAACTTGAAGAGGAAGGAAAGAAGTCATAAAGAAAAATCAAAGAAAGAAAATAAGAAAGAAAATTGACTCAAATACAATTTATATGAAAATAAGGATGAAATAGTTGAAGATGAATGATGGAAAGTATGGAGTGTGCAAAAAAGTAGGAGAGAAGAAACAAATAGGCCACAAGTGGAGAGACACATAAATAAGAAGGTAGTATTTGTTAAGTTAAGGATGCATATTAATACATAATATATAAATCTAATATGTATAAAATAAAATTTAATGAGAATATAATCCATGAATAACCTAGGAAAAGCAATGTGGGTTTTGTGAAAATATATGGGGATTATTCATAATTCTATTATTTAATCTGAAAAAGGATGAAATATTAATATCCATTGAAGGATTGTCTTATTCCCCTTGGATTACTGTGTATCCAACTCTGAGAAGTCCTGACTTTCTCCTATTTCTTCAGCACAGAGAGGGCCCTGATATGAGCCTAACTGTGTTTCTTTCACTGGCCTTACTTAGGTTTTGGTGATTAATCTAAGGCCAGGGCACATATCTTTCACTGACTCTGACTCTAGGGACCAAGAGTGTTACTATGGTACTGGTTTCAGAGTCAGGGCATGTTTCCTTAGTTCTGGGTTTGAGGATGAAGTGTTCATTTCTCTGGCTCAGGTCCCAAACCTAGGCTGTGTTTCTTTCCCTGGTCAGAGCTCCAAGGCCAGGGTGCCACTTTCCTGCTCTGCAATTGGTCAGTTTTACAAGTCAATTGGCCAGCACAGAGAGGGCCCTGACATGAGCCTAACTGTTTCTTTCACTGGCCTTACTTAGCTTTTGGTCACTAATTGTAAGGCCAGGGCACATGTCTTTCACTGAATCTAACTCTAGGGACCAAGGGTGTTACTACGGTACTAGTTTCAGAGGCAGAGCATGTTTCCTTAATTTTGGGTTTGAGGATAAAGTGCTCATTTCTCTGGCTCAGGTATCAAACCCAGGCTGTGTTTCTTTCCCTGGTCAGAGCTCCAAGGCCAGGGTAGGTTTCTTTATCCAGCCCATTTTTCCTACACCACCCCCATAGTGACACATTTCCTCCAACAAGGCCATACCTACTGCAATAAAGTCATATATCCTAATATTGCCACTCCCTATGAACTTATGGGAGACAATTACATTCAGACTACCATAGGTACTAAGTATTAATGTTCATAAAGAAGTGTATGTTCTCCTGTGTGAGGAAACAATGAACCCATACTATTGAGAAAGACTGAAAGTATAAATTTGTTTTCACACAATAATTTATTAGACCATGAAATTTTTGGTGGGGTCACCTAAGGCCCCATAATAGATTACATGAAGTATTCAGTTACATTTGGCCCAAATGTAGGAATAATGACAAGGTTCCTCCTTGTCCTCAAATTGGACAAGGAGGCTAGTGAGGCACTTCTTTAATACCAGTTATGTTTTTGAGATCCCTGTTTTAATAACTTTGCTTCTAAAATCTTGCAAAGTTTAAACTTTTATTTTTTCCCATTTTTCAGGTGCCTAAAGAAAAGCCATACCATTATTAATTCCAAGGCATTGTGGTGTATTTGTTATTCATAGTCAATTGTGTATCAGAAATCTAATTGTAATGAGCATAGTAAGAAATGACTTTTAGACATGAAAATTAGCTTCCTCAGTAACACTACTACACCCAAGGCTGTACCTGATAAGCAGAATCCAGTGACATCACTCACTTAAGACAAGCAGACACAGTCCTAGAACCCCATGGCACTCACTGGACAGTATATAAGCATAAATCAAGAGTAATGCTCTGCCCCATACATCTGGAGAGACAACACCTTGATATGCAAAGTCTCCCCCAGAATCCTTACCCTCAAAACAGATTTTTGTTAGATACTGAATCTGTCCTTCAGCTAACATACTTAGCACAGGTGAGCAGCCTTAGAGAAGGAGGCTTAGGACCTTAGTTGGGAATGGAGAGTGTGAACCTTGTGTGATGACCATCAGCCTCATAAAATATAACTTTTGTTACACTAAGTACACAGATCTACCTTCTTGTTTATGACATTACTCTTTTCCCCACTTCCTCTCCAACATTTGTTGTCAGTTGTTTGGTGGCTCTTTTTCATTATGACTGCAATTACCACAACTCTTACCAACAGACCAAAACCACAACCTATAGAAACAGCAATAATTTATACCAACAAGCTCCATAATTCTGATAATAGCCAATATAACTAGATTTTTTAGTACAAAATTGCAAATGCCTCAAAACAGCAATTATTAATCTATTTACCTTATAACATTTCCAGTTTTACCAAGGAGCTCACCTATGAGGATCACTCATGCTGTCCCAGGAACATTCCAAGACTCTAGAAATTTCTGAAGTGTCAGAAAGAAATGGGGGCCCCATGGAAAGCTCTGTAAAGCAGTTGGGAACCAGGAAGTATTTGGAAAACATTTGGGCTCAAAGAAGGGTCTGGAGAGTGGCTTAGAGACCAAAGGATCAGAAGGCATGCCTATGGCAGGAAGGTCCTTAAAAAGGGTAGGTGGATGCCCACCTCACTTTCCTGCATCAGGTTCTCACCTACATGACCATGCCAAGCTGTTCCTGTGCTGTTTCCAGCACCCTGCTACTCCTAACAGCTACAACAGCAGCACCATGACCTCCACCTTTCTGGGTTTAATCATCAGTCCTGGTTGACTCCTTGCTAGGCTTAATTCAGATTCTGGGGGTTTCCAGGGACAAATTCCAGGGCTTCAAGTGATCAGACAAGGTGGCACTCCATGAACACCTCCTTCAGCTCGGCAGATATTCAAGCTAGGCAAGAAAAGAGCTGGGTTTGTGGACAGGGCCTGTTAACTTGTGCAGCCCCACCTTCTTGCCTCCCTGGGCAAAGCCTGACAATTGCCTACTAAACACACCTGCTCCTTGAGGCAAATCCAACAGAAATTCCTCTACTCATCTCCTCACAAGCACAGCAATCTTCAGATGAACCCCCAGTCAACTCCCTCACAGATACACCCACACAACATGCTCACAGACATTGCCCCTCCCTGGAAATCCCATTCCAGACATTCTTTTTAGCTTAAATTAGAGGACCTGGGAATCTTGTGGTGACTTCAGTTTTGAGGAAAGAGACAGAAAGGGGAGTGCTCGGCAGCTAAACTGGAGAGCTGCTCTAAGATCAAGGCCAGTGGAGACGGCAGGACAGTCCATCCACTGCAACCACGGGGCCCTGGAAGGGGAGAATTGAACCTCCAGAGCAGGAATCATACAGGAGCTGGGAACCCAAAGCCACAGCTAACAAGCTGTGCCCTGCAAGAACATCTCAGGTGAAGGAGAAAACATTGCCAGTAGACATACTAACATAGAAGGTTTGGGGGAATCTAATGAGACCCTCTCCCCAGACAAATTACTACAGGAAAATAATGACTATTGAGAGGGAGAATTGTTCTTTCCCAAGGATGAGCTTCCTACTTGGTTATCTAAAACAAAGTGGTCTGCACTGAAATCATATAAATAGAAGAAATATCAAGTGGACTCAGCAGCTCATATTTGTTTATGTGTATAGACATATAAATATATATACAATAATAATAACAAAAGAGAAATGACCATATTAAGACAGACTAAGTGGGGGCATGTAGCAGGTTTTCTTTTGGGCCACTAAACTGCTCCCAAATCATGACATGGAGATTTCTTATTAGTTAAGAATGCTCAGCCTTAGCTTAGACTCATTTCTTGCTAGCTGTTATAAATTAACATGTTTCTCTATCTACAGTTTGCCTCAGGGATTTTTAGCTTTCTTTCTTTCTGGATGTCATACTTTCCTGCTTCTGGTATCTGCTGGCTTTGCTTTGGGTCCTGGGCATATGCCTCTCATTCTCACTTTTTCTCACCTTCTCTCGAGATTCCTCCTACTATTTATTCTTTCTGCCAGCCAGCCTTGCCTATCTATCTTCTGCCTAGCTATTGGCTGTTCAGCTTTTTGGACCAATCAAGTGGCTTAGGCAGGCAAGGTGAAAGAGCAACACATAATTAAACTAATGAGGCATGAACAAATGTAACATACTTTCACATAGTTAAAGTAATATTCCACAGTATAAACAAAAGTAACACATCCTTACATTGTTAAAGTAATATTAAACAACAGGGGCATGAGGTGATTGGAGAGAGGAAAGGGAAGGGAGTTGTTATGTGTTATATTTTAAATACTAATCATGAAACATAGAGCTAAATAGAGAATTCTCAGAAAATGAAATACAAATGGCTGA
>LZPO01087325.1:77337-100280 GCA_001675575.1 Neotoma lepida | reverse complement strand
AAGAAGAAGAAGAAGAAGAAGAAGAAGAAGAAGAAGAAGAAGAAGAAGAAGAAGAAGAAGAAGAAGATACAGACTAATAGAATAAATGTGAAAACAGGGTCCATCCTTCTGCTGCATACAAGAAACACACCTGAACATAAAAGGTAAACATTACTTCCTCGTAAAGGGTAGAAAAATCATTTTCCAAGCAAATGGACTTATGAAGCATGCTTTTGTTGCCGTTTTAATCAAAATATGCTGTTACCCTTTCAAGTCCCCTCTATACCCTCAAAGAAGACTCAAATCCAGAATTGTATTTTATTCTTAGTTCTAGGAGTGTGTTTCCACAATGATGGTCTAAGGCATATACTGTGTTATAAATATACAAATAAGGGTAAAGGTATATACTTTGATATAAATATCACTGATTTATCACTGCTGTTTATATTTTGCTTTCATTTTATCATAAAAATACAGAGGAGTAACAAAATATACCTCTGAAAATAGTAACTCAAGAGCCTTATAAGTTAAAAATAAAAAATGCTATTAACATATATGTACATGTACTGTAATTGTTCTAAGTATACAATGACCAAATATTGAAACACACATTATCCAAGAAAAGATCATAGATTTAATGAGCAAAGTGAGGAGAAAATGTGGTACATTTGATGCGACTGTACATCAGAAATAAATATTGCTGCTTTTAATTAACATAGAAATTGAACTCTTTCTCTTAAAAAATATTTAAGTATCTACATAATGGCCTATGGAACAATGTGATAAGAAAGGACAATAATAGCAAAATTATGTTATAAGTAATAATTTTAAAACAGCTTGATTCTCATAACATAAGGATATTTGTATGTACACATGATCACCAAAACACCTACACATGAATGCACAAATAATAAAACCCAGAAGCAATGTACATGGTTGTATGTTGTAGAACTGAATGAAAGTTATGCTGGACTGCATTAGTCCTAGGATGGCAGGCAAATCTATGTATGTTTAATGCTTTAAGGATAGATAGGCAAGACCCTCTGAGTTAGATCCTAAGACACACATGCAAATTAGCCCTGACAAATAAATGAAAGAAATGAAAAATATGAGCGCTAAGGAGTTGCCTTAGACAATAAAAGACATTGCAACCAAGGCTAAAGACTACTTTGATTCAGAAGACCAATATGTTAGAAGGAAATAAATTTCCTAGAATTGTCCTTTGNCCTCAATAAAAGTACTGTAGAATCTATGTGTGTGCAAATGGTAGAATGTTGATCACACATGTTTACATTAACAAGAAAAGTAGTGTGCTTTAATTCTTTCATTTCCCTAAACATAAAACACTTTTTGGAACCCTATAGACATTATTCATAGCTCCACTAATTTACACTTAATCATTCCCACTAGCTCTCTTAACTTAAATGGCTCTTCTGAATCTTATTCCCTCTCTAAGACTCCAATCAGCCCATTTAAGTTCCAAAATTCAACTTGCTCTGTACAACAAAAATCAGTCCTATTAATGAATTCCTAGACATTTTCACTTCTCACTATTCCTAATCCTTAATTTTTCTTTTTCTTTTGCATGTGTATTCATATGAAGGTGCACATGTGTATATGGGGTGCAATGCTCATGAGAGGGCAAGCAGACAACTTTGGGTGTCATTCTTCAGGTGTCATGGATTTGATCTAGGAATAAAGATCAAAGTGCACAATACCTAGAGCAGATCCTTCCCACAACCAAACCATCCTTCTCTATTTTATACCTCTGAATCATCAAGCTTGGTAAAAGCCAAACTTAAGAAAACATAAAAATACTAGATGCTTTCATAACCAAATATTCCAAAGTTTTGGGAGGAGGCTTATTTGAAAGGAGTAATGATTAACTAATTGTGAGGGTTTATTTAGTTAGTTAGTTTGTTACTTTATTTGATTTTATTTTCAGATAAGGTTTCACTACATAGCCCAGGTTGGCTTTTAACTCATGGTTAACCTTGTCCTGGTTGGCTGTTCCTCAACATGGCACAAGCTAGGATTATGTGGGAAAAGGAATTTCAATTGCAGGGTATTTTCTTGATTAATGATTTATGAGCCTACTGTAGATCTGTCCTATTCCTGAGAAAGTGGTATTGCAGAGTACAAGAAAGCAAAGAGAATTTTGATATGTCTGTTTCTTTTCTAATGTGTATGTGTTTGTGTGTGTGTGTGATAGAGAGACAGAGACAGAGACAGAGAGAGACAGAGAGATATTGTAGATTTGGATGGGAGGGGAAGATCTGGGAGAAATTAGGGATGGGTAAATCCTAATCAAAATATATTGTGTGAAAATCTATTTTCAACTAAAAAAGGTAAGAAAAGAAAACTGAAGAAGTCACAAAGAATAAGCCAGTAAGCAGTATCCTTCTATGGTCTCTATTTCAGTTTGGATAACAAACCAAAACAGTCAATAACCCTGATTTCTCAACATGAGTTTGGTCAGTTATGAGCCTTGGTAGAAGAAAAGCAACAGCAACATGATATATTACCCTAGCACCTATAAATTAAATGAATGCTTCTTAAACCCAGAAAACAGCTTTTTAAAAATAAATAAATAAAAGCTGCACAGGAAAGTACTGGAAAGGTGACAGCGTGCTTATTATTCAGAAGTAAGCATTATTAAAAAATTAAGATTCAAAACAGGAGTGGAAAACCACAAAACATGACAGTAAGAATGCTGACCCCAGTTCTTAATATTTTCTATTCCTTCAAAAGAAACCATTTCAGAGCCTCTAACATTCACTCAAATATAACCTAATTCCTTTATCAATAAGGACAGATCTAAGTACTGATATCAATGAACTCAATGAAAATATTGTGTAATACAAGGCAACTTCGTTTACCGTGTTTCAAGTGAAAATCAGATGTGAAGAAGAGACGACTTATCTGCCAATTGGCTTTGCAACATAAATCAGTCAAATCCTTCTCCATGACTTTTTAACACTCAGCCATTGCTGAATTTGGATAGCTTTTATGCTTTCAATGGGTTTACTTTCAAAAGTCAATTTATTGTAAAAATGTTCAAGAGACAAAGTTTGCTCGTGTAGTACTTGGCATTCTCAATTTTTTTCTGATTCAGTGGGACTCTCAGTTAACATTGCCACATCACGAATAAAATCCCAACAAGATAAACCACTGGTTTAAACTAAAATAGTGATTCTCAAGAATGAATATTGTAGAGCAAAATATGTCAGCATTTTTAGGGATGAACAAAATACAGTAACAATCTCTTAATACTAGAGGCCTATATTACAGGATATGAACTGCACAAGAAAACCACAAATTGCTATTAAGGCAGTGTAATAGGTGCTGTGGGTGTAGCTCACCTAGTTGGTCCAGTGTTTGCCCTACATTCATGTTACCAACAGCAGGTGTAACAGCTGTGGTAGTGGTACACAATTGTAATCCCAGCAATTCTTGAAACATAGAAGAAGGATTAGAAGTTCATGGAGTCAAATGAGGTCAAGGTCATTTTGGGCTACCTGAGAGCCTGTCTCAAAAAATTAAACTAATCTAACAATAGCAATAATATCACACAGAGACAAGATCAAACTGATTTTCCATGATGAGGAACTGGAGCAAAGGATCAGCAATTGCAAGCACTGGTTACTTTTCTAGGGGACCTGGGTTTGATCTCCAGCATCCACACAGAAGCTCACAACCATCTTCAATTCCAGTTGCAGGGAATCTGACATCCACTTCTGGCTTTTATAGGTACCAGAAATGTGAGTGGTACACAGACATACATGTAGGCAAAGTACTAACATAGGAAAACTTAAATAAAAGCTACTATCATCTAGTAAGAAATTTGCTAAGGATAAAAAGTGGGGCAGGAGCAGGTACACAATGGTTTGGGCTATAAAGAGGCGATAGTATAAAAACAAGCACCAGGACTGCATACATAGCTGCTGAATTAAAGATCCTTGGATTCTGGCTGTGCTTAATCTCTTACTCACCTCATTCTTAACGCAGGACCCCTACACTCACAGCAATCACCAAACTTGTCTTAAAGGCCAAGCTGGCTAAGCAGGTCTAATGCTGTGACAAACAAGGTACTGAGTGTCCCTACAAAGAGCACACCTGTTCTCAGTGGCCTAGAAGAACATATTCTGGGACTCCTGGAAAACTTATTCCTTAATTTGTATTTGTCTGTACCTTCCTGGGACATTGTTACTGGTATAGAAAAGTAGTAACAGTTTCAGTTAAATACACATCATGTCTCCATATTTCCATAGGACTGAAAATGTATCCTGAATTTAACTAATCTGAACTTTAAAATCCTAACTTCCAACTGAAGAATAGGAAACATCCATCACAATGACTGTTTAGTTGTAAGCAAGAGCTACATTGGTAAGAAGATTTCACATTTGCTATAATACACAATCATTTATTTAGACATATATTAGGGAAAAAATAAATAGAAGATAAGTAACATTCTACTAGGAACACACATGTAATCCTAGCTTTCGGAAAATAGCAGGATTACTCCATGTGTGAGACCAGACTGGTCTATATAGATAAATTCCAGGAAAGCTACCCAGCAAAACCAACTCAAATATATCAATTAATTTATTAATTAAAAATTTAAAAGCAAGGTAAATATAATTTAGCTAAAACTTTTTTAGGCTTTGTGACAAAAACAAAGTTAATTTCTTACACACAGTCTCAATACTATCCACAAGAAAATCTTGAAGGCCATGTGGTGGTGGCACACATCTTTGATCCCAGCACTTGGGAGGCAGAGGCAGGTGGGGGAGTTCAAGGCGATCCTGGTCTACAGAGTGAATTCCAGGATAGCCAGGACTGCTTCACAGAGAAATCCTGTCTTGAAACATAAAAAAGAAAATCTTGAGTCTTTATTCAAAGATACAAGAAACAAAAAAAAAGCCTTAAAAAGTAAAAAGGCCAGGCGGTGGTGGCACACGTCTTTAATCCCAGCACTTGGGAGGCAGAGGCAGGCGGATCTCTGTGAGTTCAAGGCCAGCCTGGGCTACCGAGTGAGTTCCAGGAAAGGCACCAAAGCTGCACAGAGAAACCCTGTCTCGAAAAACCAAAAAAAAAAACCACTAAAAAAGAAGTAATCTAACAGCACAATTATCCTACTGTGAGAAAACCCACACATGAAGTAAAAACTAATACAAAAGATTTATTAAGCAAAGNGCTTGATCTATTTACTGAAATCATACCANAGAAAAAATGTTTTCAAANATCAAACAAGTATTTCTAAGGAAGAGAGCAGCTCAGGTATAGAGCAACTGCCTAGCATAAGCCCTGCCTGGGTTTCACTCCCAACTTGAAAATTATCTAGAATAATTGAAAATCCACAATATGCAAAAAAATCATAATTATAAAAACAAATAAGATTTTTAAAAGTAAAGCTGAGTAATAATAATGATCTAGAATTAATTTGTATAAACATGGGCCAAAAAGGACAAATGTAAACAGAAATCACACAGATCTGAATGAAAAACAAGATTATTTTTCAACTCTGAATTGAAACCTATGCAGTATGAAAAGAAGGAGCAATATTTTCACATTTTACATGTTTAAATCATGAGCTGGACAGTGACTTGTGTGACAGTAAGAGCATCAAGACAAGGTCATCCTCAGGTGAATATGGAATTCAAAGCCACCCTGGCCTACTAAAGACTAGGTTGCAAAATAAGTCTAGCCCCAAATTTTTAGCCCACATGTGTTATTCTATTTTTTCACAACATAATGAACATTTCCATTTGGCGCTCTTATGATCTCAGACAGATGTATCTCAGCACATACTTTAATTCTAGGGCTTTGGAGTCAGAGGCAAGCAGATCTCTGAGCTTGAAGTCAGGCTGCTCTACTCAGCAATGCCAGGCCCACCAAGGATACATACTGAGACTGTCTGTCTCAAAGATCCTAAAGCAAAAGCCAGACATGCTTGTGTAAGCCTTAATTTCTAGCACTTGGGAGTCAGAGGCAGGAGGATCTATCTGTGAATTCAAGGTCAGCCTGGTCTATATGCAAGTTCCAGGATAGCCAGGGCTACATAGAAAGAATGTGTCAAAAAAAAACCCCAAATGAAAACAAGGTCTATTTTCATTACATCAAACTATTAAAGTTCTTTATTACTTAAACCTACAAATTATTCCAAGTATCATACTTTGCAAATATTTATTTTATGGTTATCAGAAGAGACTAGTGCTATGAGGTCAGAACTTTTCAGAACATGCTGTTATGTAACACAAAAAAAATATAACAAATTGATGAAAAAAATCCAGTTCTGTGTAAATTTATTCACCACACATATCCTAGGTGTTCTTTAAATACTAATACTGTGTTTGAAATTTTCTTTGTGGGTTTACGTGTGTGTATGTGTTTGAGTGTGTATGTGTGTGTATGGTGTGTGTGTGTTTGGGTATGTGTAATGTGTGTGGTTTATGTGATTGTGTGTATGCTTGTGTCTTCATGTTTGTGTGTGTATTTGTGTGTATGTGTGTATTTGTGTTTGTGTGTATGTTTATGTTTGCATGTTTGTGTTTGAGTAGTGTGTGTGTATTTATGTGTGTAGTGTGTGTGGTTATGTGTATGTTGTGTATGCATTTGTGTACGTGTGTGTGTGTGAGAGACAGGGTGTGTGATCTGTATGTATGTTTGATGTGTGAGTGCACATACATACTATACCTCATATGTAGTGGCCAACTGACAATTCTCAGGACTTGGTCCTCTCTACCATGATTTCCCAGGAACAATCTTATTGCACTTGTATAGCAATGTGCTTTGACCTGATGAGTCATCTTAAGATCTCACAAATACATGTAAATAAACTTTATAAAATAATTGCTGGTACCTAAATTCAGTGCAAATATACTGTCATGTGTGATTGCTCTTTAAACATAAAAGAACTAACTCAGGTTTACTATTGAACCATCTTAGGTCAACTTCATGAGTGGGGAGATTTTAGTGCTGTAAATACAGTTATCTAAAGCAGCAATGGCTCCATTACCCAAATTTACTATATCCACCGGTCTATGCAGTTGCTAACACCAGCCTGAAACTTCTCTTTTGCTAAACATTAGCTGGATGCCTTTGCCACAGGACAAATATGGCAATTTAAGATGCAAAAAAAAAATTAAATACCGTCCATTGGTTGATGCAGGTGACAGGGAAGTCCTTAAACTTTAAAAAAATGCACAATATATGTACCAGCAAATAATCCCTCTAGTGTGAAGATTCCACATCATGCCAAGTTGAGAGTTCTTTCTTCCATGAAACTCTCTAGAACTGCAGATTATAAATACCTACATTGAATCAGTTTTATTTAAAATTCCACTTTCTCAGTTTCATCTCCTAACTGCTATGATTCAGAGTAACTCAGATGTTGTTTAGTAAGCTGTAGTAAGCTCTTTTTGTAAACCTCACAAGCAGCCAAATTTGGTTACCAGTACTCCACACTTGTTCAGTTTTTATTTTTAACCCCCCATATCAATCCCCCACCAAATGTGTGAATGGCACAATGAATGTGAACAAATGCCCTCAGTCTCTGAAGCCTCTGCAGCCTCTGTTATATAGCTCTCATTTCCTGAACCACTTTCCTTTCTAACTCTACAAGAAGAAGTCAAACAGATGGGTAAAATAGTGATGAACTGAAAACATAGAAGAATCCATGACCTTTAAATTTTGTATCTTTCTTGTTTCCAGCATCAGTACAAGCTAGTGATTCTGCCAAGTTTTGATGGGCCCTACCGAGCTTGGACCACAGTTGGTGCAGGTTATGTATAAAGTTGCTCCTGGGACAAAGAATTCCTTTGCATACTCCTTCCATAAATTAAAGGCTTAGCTGCATGGAGTCTTATAGTTAGAGCAAATAGGCTTCCACTGAACAGCAGAGCCCTTGTCATTAATGATGCTAAACTTCTTAAAAATTCTTGTATCTTTTTTACCAAGAGACTGACATCTGAAACTACCTAGTTCTGTTTTATCAACAAAACAGACTTTTCATTTCTTTCTGCTTGTTTCTTTTTCACTGTAGACCTGAATGAGACATCAGTAATAACAATCAAACAAAATCAATACTTTGCCTATGAAATCAGCTCATTACTTTTAAATTCTGCCTTACTCACTTTTTTTGGGACATGGAGAGAATAAGAAAGATTTGGGGTCAAAATATCACACAAATGACCTCTAGCTAAATTTCTCATGGAGTCTTATAAGTGCTTGTACTTACTTACCAGGCATAGGTCATGTGATAGGGCCAGGAGGAATGAAGCCAGGCTTGGGCTTCAGGGGCCAAAGCAAAACATGGCTGTGACTGTTTTATTGAGAGAAATCTGACTTTTTATGACTTTTTCAGAAACAGAAGATAAAGGCAATTGCCAGGATCAATACAGTTGTGGCTGCCAGGATATAATGAAGTTTGCAGGCTATACAGGGTACACAAGATTAATGTCTAAGACCAACTGTCCTGTTAAGCTTCCATGTTTCCTTGACTGCTGAGAGATCATACAGAGAAACACAAAACAGCGCAAATGATTCACTAACTGAGGGGGTTCATCAGTCTCTCAGTAACTGGAAGGTACATTGTGCCCCAGGAGCCATGGACTCTAACCTAAAAAAACCTAATGCACATATCTCTTAAGGAAGGTAGGCCAGTCCAACCTCATGGCTCCATGAAAAGCCTATTGCCCACTAAAATCCCATGACCTTGACCTGTACTGTCTTCCATTACTCTCAACCTTCCCATCTTCAAGGTCCTACAAGAATAGCTGATTAAGCTCTGAGTCTAGCTTTCTATGACTTTGCCATCTAAAGTCTTGCTATCTTCAACATTCTTCCAAAAGTCAACATTCCCAGTCCTTTGCAGCAACAAAATCACTTTTGAGGTACCATTTTTGTTCCAACTTCCTTCTCAGTTGCTGTCATTAAATCTCTAACCAAAAGCACCTCAGGTAATTAAGAGGTTTATTTGGTTAATACCCCTAGGTTACAGTCCATCTTTGTGGGAGTTTAAGATAGCATGTGGAACCATTGCTGCCTGGCTTTCTCTCTTGCTTTGTCACTGTCTTGCACTTGGCTAGCGCTCTTATCCAGCCCAGACCCACTTGTTCATAGATATTGCTAGGTCAGTGGAAGAGCCTTCCAATATCAATCAAAATCAACACAATCTCTCTCAGACACAGGAAATAGACATTCTGATTTGGAAAACCCTCAAATGATGTTCCCTCAGATGACTCTAGGCTTTGCCATGTTGACAGCTGAGGCTAATTAGGAAAAAGAGACAATAATATAGGAGAAGATTTTAAAGATCCAAAGCCAATATATTAATTATGTCAATCACTTAAGCAGCAAAAACACAAACATGAAGATAGCAACAACTGGAAAACACAGCTATGCCAGGAAAGATCAAGAAGTTCCATCATTTTCAAGAAAATGAACAATATAATTAGATTACAATTAATAAAATCAACAACAAGGATGGCACCACTTATAAAATAAGACAAAAAGACAGAACTACAAATATATATTGTGGTCCCTCAAACAGGAGTTACAAGATTCTAATCAAAATCAAACTCCAAGAAATCACTGACCACCACTTGTGTGCACTCTGGTTCTCCCCTTTACCGAAATAATAATAATAATAATAATAATAATAATAATAATGATAATAGTGACAGAAAATGGATTTGGCGAGGAGGGCTGTTCAAATAAAATTGGAGATTCACTTGAAGCCTTCTAATGTTTTAACTTTGTGGAAACTAATTTTGACTACTAAGAGGATCTCATTCTCTTATTATAAAGAAAAGGATGTCTGTTAGATCACTTAGACACCATTACGTTTCCTATGATTGATGATTTCCCATAATTCTGCATCAGAGTGAGGAAATGAAAACTTTTTAAAAACAAAATGCAAGATAATAGATTTTTAAAGAGTAAGTGTACACCTAAAGCAACTTGTTTTACTCTAATTGCTTTATAAATCACAAGCACTTTTGAAACCAGGTTTATTGCTATTTTTTGTATATGTTTATGCATGACAGAGAATGTTTTCCATACATATACAGGTGACATACAAAAAAATGAAGCTATCAGGTCCCCAGGATCTGGAATAGTAGAGAGTTATTATGAACCTTCCAACTTGTGTGTAGGTATCTGAACTAAGGTCATCCCCCAAAAGAATATGTGCTGGGCCCCTTATGCCTCCTTGTGGTTTCAAGTAAACACGGCCTCACTGATGCCAAATCCCAAAACAACATAGAAGAATAAGTTAAAATCTGCTTCCTGCAACATGGATTATGGCACAAGATGTGGATTCTGCCCTATCTACCTACCCAACACCATACAAACCTGAGAAATCTCTGCAGATCAGAAACTCCTTTTGTCCCCTGGAACTAAACTCTGCTGTATCACACTATTACAGCTTGTAGTACCAGAAAGTTAAAAGCATTCTAATCATGTATTGTTGAATGACAATCCACATCATTATCTTTCTACCAGTTTCTAAACTATTTGTAATATTTATAAAACAAACGTGAAGAGGAATGCAATATTCAGATCTTCTAGAAACCAGACCTTCAGTTTTCCAATCTGTCTTCCCTCTACTCACCAAAAGAAGTGCCTTTGTGTGTGCACTGGACAGTGACACTACAAACATCATATTGTACTATGCCAGGGCTGCAAAGTCTACCATTCCCCAGGAAATCCATACATAAGGAGTCTCAGAGAACAAGATCCACTGCCCAGGTCACCGCATGGTCCAGAAGAACCACAGTCTGGTTCACAGTCCATCCAAATTCCAGCAGAAATGACAGTTCAGCAGACCTGCTTTAAACACCCTACAACCACCATTGCATGGCTTGTGGTCTTCAACTTCCTATAGCAGAGGCAGAGAAGAATTCTGGAAAGAACCCACAAACTACCTTCCATCAGTACTCTGGGATGTTAAGCCTCCCCAGAATCCCTCATTGGCTAGAGCCACCCACATGGGCCTCAGAATATTAGCAGCTCCCTGACTGGGTGATCAGAGATCAGCACAGTCCTTCCAGCTCTGCCCTTCCAGTCCAACAGACAGGGTCCTAGTCTAGAAAGTTGTATTTTAGTAGATATTCTTCCACTCTCCTAGAGCACATCCTGTTCCTCATCCAAAGCACAGGGTCCTTTGTGTACACATTCCATTACACACTCAATGTCCAGTGCAGCCAACCCATTGCCTCATAGGTGTTAAATCCCGCAGACAAAAACAGGTCACATTTACACTGTAACTGCTGTTACTGTGTAACTATAGTTAAATAAAAACAGGCCATGAATTAGAAAACAATGAGGGGTCATGGTAAGACTTGGAGTCAGGAAAGAGAAAATGAATATCATGTAGTTATAATCTCAAAAATTATTTTTAAAAGTTGAAACAGATTTATGACCATGTGCTCCAGAGACTAGAGATTTATATTGTAGCACATCAAAGATTTGTCATAGCTTTTGTCTAAGAATGAACATCTTAAACCAGAAAAATAACAGTCCTGTTAGGCAGGGCCACAACACTTTACCCAGATCTTCTACTTTGGTTGACCTACTAAGCAATAGCAACTTGGTTTCAAGATAAGACCAGCTCTTTATCCAGATTCTTGATTGCCCTGGTCTATGGACCCCAAGAAATGGCCCATCAGGACATTAATGGAGGATCTAAAATTGATTACCTAATTNCACATTGCTAATCTCAACTACTGTTGAAACAGGAAAGCTTTCAACCACTGTCCTACCTCTCTCTCCCTTTCTGCACTGTGACTCCACCAGATTCAAAGTTGATCAATGAACTCAATTCTTGCACAAGTCCCACTTCATTTATCAGTCCCCACTAAAAGCCAGAGAGATTAGAGGTCACTCATTAACCTGTCAATTTTTCCTTCTCAATGACCTGTCAAGGGCCAGCCTGGAAGGAGTTGCAGGACTGTCTTCCCAGCACAGGGAAGCAGAGGCAGGATTAGGTATTTAAAGCTATTCTCAAATACATAGCATGAGACAAGCCCAAGCTATAGGAGACAGTGTTCTACACCGAAATCAATAATCAACAGCACTTGAGAGAGAAGGAATGAAACAACTAAGGACCTAGAAACATTGGAGAAGAGCAACAAATAAAGATAAGAGCAGTAATGCTCTTGAAAATATTTTAAAATGATACCAAAAAGTGACTTTTAAAGTGATAAAAAATGTATTTTTAACAAAATGAATCTCAACAGATATAAAAAATTGGAATAACCCCTTGTATCTTACCAGACCACTATGTCTTATAGTTAGAATTCAACAACAACACAAAATTCAGAAAGCCTGTAAACACATGGGAACTGAACAATGCTCAACTGAATTACCACTGGGTTAAGGGAAGAAATAAAGAAATTAAAGACTTCCTAGAATTCAATGAAAATCAATGTACAACATACCAAAACTTATAGGACACTATGAAAGCAGTGCTAAGAGGAAAGTTCATAGCATTAAATGGCCACATCAAGAAGTTGGAGACATCTCACACTAGCTACTTAACAACACACCTGAAAGCTATAGAACAAAAAGAATCAAACTTACCCAGGAGGAGTAGATGACAGGAAATAATCAAACTGAAGGCTGAAATCAATAAAACAGAAACAAAGAGAACAATATAAAGAATCAGTGAAACAGAGTTGGATTTTTTGGAAAAACCAACAAGATAGACAAACCCTCATCTAAACTAACCAAAAGGCATAGAGAGAGATCATCCAAATTAACAAAATCAGGAATGAAAAGGGAGACATAAGGGGGACAGACACTGAGGAAATCCAGAGAATCATTAGGTCATACCTTGAAAACCTGTACTCTACAAAATTGGAAAATGTTAAAGAAATGGACAATTTTTTGGATAGGTACCACATACTAAAATTAAATCAAGATCAGATAAACAATTGAAATAGACATATAACCCCTAAGGAAATGGAAGCAGTCATCAAGTCTCCCAACCAAAAAAGCCCAGGGCTAGATGATTTCAGCAGTGAATCCTACCAGAATTTCAAAGAAGAGCTAATACCAATACTCTTGAAATTGTTCCAAACAATAGAAACAGAAGAGAACATAACCAAACTCTTTTTAAGAGGCTAAATATACCCTGTTACACAAACTAAATAAACACATAACTAAGAAAGAGAATTACAGACCAATCACCCTCATTAACACTGATGAAAAAATTCTTAATAAACTACTAGCAAACCAAATCCAAGAACACATAAAAAATTATTCACCATGATCAAGTAGGCTTCATCTCAGAGATACAGGGATGGTTTTACATACAAAAATCTGTCAATGTAATCCACCGTATAAACAAAGTGAAAGAAAAAAATCACATAATCATCTCATTAGATGCTGAAAAAGCCTTTGACAAAATCCAACACCCCTTCATGATAAAGGTCTTGGGGAGATCATGATACTAGGAACATACCTAAACACAATGAAGGCAATATATAGCAAGCCCACAGCCAACACCAACACCAACACTTAAATGGAAAGAAACTCATAGTGATTCCACTAAAATCAGGAACAAGTCAAGTCTCTTCACTCTCTCTTTACCTATTCAGTATAATACTTGAGGTTCTAGCTAAAGCAATAAGACAACAAAAGGAGATCAAAGGGATACAAATTGGAAAGGAAGAAGTCAAACTTTCACTATTTGCAGATGATATGATACTATACATAAATGACCACAAAAATTCTACCAGGTAACTTCTACAGCTGAAAAACACCTTCAGTAATGTGGCAGGATACAAGATTAAATTTAAAAAATCAGTAGCCCTTCTAAATACAAATGATACATCGGCTGAGAAAGAAATTAGAGAATCATCACCCTTTACAATAGCCACAAATAACATAAAATATCTTGGAGTAACTCTAACCAAACAAGTGAAAGACCTGCATAAGAACTTTAAGTCTTTGAAGAAAGAAATTGAAGAAGATATCAGAAAATGGAAAGATCTCCCATCCTCTTGGTGGATAGGTAAGATCAACATAGTAAAAATGGCAATCTTACCAAAAGCAATCTACAGATACAATGCAATCCTCATGAAAATCCCAACACAATTCTTCACAGACCGGGAAAGAACAATACTCAACTTCAGAAGGAAAAACAAAAAACCCAGGATAGCTAAAACAATCCTGTACAATAAAGCAACATCTGGAGGCATCACCATCCCTGACTTCAAGCTCTACTATAGAGCTATAATAATAAAAACAGCTTGGTACTGGCAAAAACTGACACGTTGATCAATGGAATTGAATTGAAGACCCTGACATTAATCCACACACCTACAAATACCTGACTTTTGACAAAGAAGCAAATAATATACAATGGAACAAGGAAGGCATCTTCAACAAATGGTGCTGGCATAACTGGATATGTACATGTAGAAAAATGCAAATAGATCCATGTCTATCACCATGTACAAACTCAAGTCTAAATGGATCAAAGATCTCAACATAAATGAAGTTACACTGAAGTTGAAGTTGAAAGAGGAGAATGTGTGATGTAGCCTTGAACACAACATTGGCACAGGATACCACTTGCTAAATACAACACCAGTAGCACAGACACTGAGAGCATCAATTAATAAATGGGACCTCCTGAAATTGAGAAGCTTCTGTAAGAAGGACAGTGTCAAAAAGACAAAACAACAGCCTACAGAGTGGAAAAATATCTTCATCAACCCCACATCTGACAGAGGGCTGTTCTCCAAAATATATAAAGAACTCAAGAAACTAGACATCAAAATATCAAATAATCCAATTAAAAAATGGGCTACAGAGCTAAACACAGAATTTTCAACAGGAAAATCTCAAATGGCTGAAAGACATTTAAGGGAGAGTTCAACATTCTTAGTCATCAGGGAACTGTAAATCAAAATGACTCTGATACCATCTTATGCCTGTCAGAGTGGGTAAGACCTAAAACACTGATGACAGCTTAAGTTGAAGAGGATGTGGAACAATGAGAACACTCCTCCACTGCTGGTTGGATGCAATCTTGTATTGTACAGCCACTCTGGAAATCAGTATCATGGTATCTCAGAAAATTGGGACTCAATCTATCTCAAGACCCAGCAATATCATTTCAATATCACAAAGACATTTGCTCCTCTATGTTCATAGCAGCATTATTTGTAAATAGCCAGAAGGTGCAAGCAACCTACATGTCCCTCAACTGAAGAATGGATAAAGAAAATGTGGTACATGTTAACAATAGAATACTATGCAGTGGTAAAAAACAATGTCATCATGAAATTTGTAGACAAATGGATGGAAGTAGAAAAAATCATGCTAAGTGAGGTAACTGAGACCCAGAAAGACAAACACGATATGTATTCACTCATAAGTGAGTGATGCTAAGCAAAGGATAACCAGGCTACAATCCACAACACCAGAGTTGCTAGGCAAAGAGGAGGACACTAAGAGGAACACACATGGATCTCCCCAGGAAGAGGAAAGGGTCTGTCTCTTATACACATCTAGATGTGTATAAGAGACAGATCCACAACCCCAGAGAAGCTAGGTAAAGAGGAGGACACTAAGAGGAACACACATGGATCTCCCCAGGAAGAGGAAAGGGTTGAGATCTCCTGGGCAAACTGAGAGGGGGAAATAGAGGGGAGGGGAGGGGAAGTGGGAACATGAGGGCTCGAGATAGCTGAGTTAGGGGAGAGATGGGGAGGTAGAGCAATGAAAGAGATACCTTGACAGAGTATACCATTAAGGAGATGAGGAGAAATCTCCAGCAAGGGAAAAACCCCAGGAACTCACAAGATTGTCTCCAGCTAAGACTCATCACAATGGTAGAGAGGGTGCTTGAACTAGACTTCTCCTGCACTCAGATTGGTGACTACCCTAATTCTTGTCATAGAACCTACATCCAGTGACTGATGGAAGCAGATGCAGAGACCAACAGCCAAGCAGTTGACCAAGCTCCTGGAGCGCAGTTGAAGAGAGGGAGGAAAGATTATAGGAGCAAGTGTGGTCAGGATCACGATTAGAAAAACCAGAGATAGCCGAACCAAGCTAGTGGGAGCTCATGTACTCTGAACTGACAGCTGAGGAGACTGCACGGGACCACACTAGGCCCCCTGAATGTGGGTGAAAGTGGTGTAGCTTGATGTGTTGGTGGGTCCCCTGGCAATGGCATCAGGACTTATCCCAGGTACATGAACTGGCTTTTTAAAGTCCGTTCCCTATGGTGTCTTACTCAACCTTGATGCAGTGGGGAGGGGCTGGATACGGCCCCAACTTGGTGTGCCAGCCTGTGTTGACTACCCAAGGGAGGCCTTACCCTCTATGAGGAGAGAATGAGGGTGGAGTAGGGGAAGGGGAGGGAGTGGGAGAAGAGGTGGGAGGGGGAACAGGGGTTGGTATGTAAAGGGAAAAAAATTTCAATAAAAAGTAATGTATTTTAAGATAAAAATATTTAGCTATATTAACTTTGAATAAGAGTAGCCCCTTCCCTAGTACAGGAAATATCATTAATAAGACACAGATTGATGTTGCCCATATGCATATGTTGACTCCTGAGATCTATAACATGACACACAGAGTTAAAATCAATGGCCTGTATTTCAAACCTCTGAGCTGACAAAACTTTGTCAAGAAGCATTGAACATATCTGCACAGGAGAGTTCCCTGAATGGAAATTCAATATTTATTGGCTCCAGTTTGTTTTCCAAATTGTACACCCACCAACTTAATCTGTCTTCATCACATGACACAAAAAAATCCATGCTGAGAAATTACAAAATCACCCACCCTGCCAAAATCAGGGCTTCTTTGTAATGTTGACTCCAGCAGCTGATTGCATGCCCTGTTTCCCCCTGCAGTGTACACAGTAAATTACTCCTCTTATTGTGGTCTGAAGACAGAAACCATGCCCCACAATGCAACCCTTTTCTTGTGACTATGTGACTCAAATGGTTAATTTTAAAATGCTGCAGTGGCACAGTCATTTAATTTAAGAATTCTGGGGTTTAGTCAGTAAGGACATTGCCCTGGAAGGCAACAGATTGGGATCAAGGCCACCCTTGTACAACATAGAATAGCTTGACTCAGAAACATCTTTATGAGATGCTACAAGTGCATCTGTTCTAGAATTAACATGCCTTCCCAGGGAGAAATCACTCCAACCACTTAAGATATTAATAAAGAAAAATCTCTTTAAGATAACATGCATCCATCTCTGATTAAAGCTCAAAGAGAAGTCAGCCTAGAACAGATATTACATTCCACATATGCTGTCACCCTTAAGTTTCTTTGAGGTTCAAGCTCCAGGTTACACTTTGAACAAGCTAAATAGGGAGAGGAGACTGCAAGTCTAGACACTTAGGCAGACAGGAGCAAAGATATTCCCAGAATTATTTATTAATTACACAAGTAACCCAGAACATCAGGCTGTTCTTCAATGACAGGATTCTGAAAGGAAATTACCAGAGAATGAGAAAGAAAAAGTAGAAGACAGAAAAGATAAAAGGTCTTTTATCTTTTGGGGGAGGTCTTGCATAAGCTATATCTCATGTCAAGTTAGCTTCTTAAGAAGAATAGCATCTTGTCTACTATTTCAATGGGTGAAATGGGAAAAAAGGAAGATATCTATGAAGTCAGCAGGAACTATCATACAATGGGACAAACTCACAGGAGGCTAATCAAATAATGCTGCACAAGGGGAACACAGGGTATCTCAAAAACATTACTGACTAAGCCCACAGTGGCCTTGGAACTCATGACCAGAGCTCCATGTGGTGGGAAGAACTGTGTTCTTGGGTTCTGAAGCAACCCCTAAACAAAAGCCCTGGCCCCAGACCATTATCAGCTCTCTCAAGCATATTCCTGATTTTAGAAAAGGTGCTCTGTTTTACTGTCAATACATCAGGCCCTTAGAGAAATATCTCAAGACTTAGGACCAAGGCTGTTACTAGATCTACCAAGAATGTTCCTCCTCCCTGCCATAGAGCTAAATGAAAGCCTTGCTTGATCAGGCAAGTCCTTAACACAACAGTGTTTATTTTCAAATACTTGTCACATGGTGTCACATTGCCCATCTCTGAGAATTATGCTTTCCTCAAGAAGAAAACTAGAACTTTACAGCACAGCAGGCCTTAAGGTTGGTTGTGACCCTGTAATGCCTCCTTGTGCAGCTTGTTCTTTGATATGGGGAAGGGCCTAGTGGCTGGTTGTAAATCAGGGGTGTGGCCTTTGTAATGGTTTGGAGCCAAATTTCTGGAAAATCCTGGTGAACAGATGTGTATCCAAGCATCCTAATCTCTAACAGGCCTGGTTAGCATACACTTATCTTTGGGGTGTTATAGAGGAAGTCCTCCCTTAGCTAAATTCTACTTTCTGTGACTTACTATCTCTTAAGCATTGGTAAGTGCTATATATCACCAATTTCAATCTTCTACATCACAGCTTAGTAGTGGAGTGCTACCCAACACATGAGACGCCTTTACAAGCCCCACAAAATTAACTATAAATGGATCTTACATCTAGAAGATACTGAAGAAACTAGGCCTGAGTTTGGCAACCTGCTTTCCATGGATGCAACAAAACCATATTGAAGCTGACTACAAAGATGTTTCTACACAGAGCTCCCTGTTCTCAAAGCTCTGCACTGATGCAACCCACAGAGCGAAGTTATTCAGAGGCTTTCCTCTGCAGCGAGTTGCACTGACCACATGACCTCACAGGACAGGGAATCTGACTCCAGATTCCCACGCAGCTCTGCGGAGGACCAGCCACATTGGCTCCTGCACCTCACCATCTGCTCATCCTCATGTGGGGACAGCAGCCCCTGGCTCACCATGCCCTGGCTTCGAGACTCGCCCATGTTCGCCACTCAGCTCCCTGTAGCAGCACTTACAGAGCACACAAAACCAATGGTCCCACCTCCTCTTCAAAGGCAATCCTGAAGCTAGTGGCCCAAATGGCCCTGCAGCACTTCTGACTGGCAGGTCAGCTGGAGGGCCTGATTGGCTTGTGAGGCCTGAGTGACAAGAGCACCTCCCATAGGGTTACACTGTGCTTAAAGACACAGCACAGTGATTTCTGTCCCTGCCTTCCAACCCAAAGACCCTTTCTAGATGTGCAGAGATTTGCATTTCAATAGCACTTGCCCCTGGCTCCAAAATCTTGCTATCTTCCTGCTCTCCATCAGAACTTCTCCTTCTTGCTCTTGGACACTATGTGCCTAACTTGCACAGCCCACTACACTATGTAGGGTGGAGTGATTCCTGGTAACATGGGTGAAAGAGTGTCCAGAATATTAACAATTAAAGAGAGATTTAAGGACACAAAAAGAAATGTTTGTTCTGTGACTTCACACTGAGATCAGTTTAACTTAAGGTATTTTTTACCTGATTGTTACAGAGGCTTCAAACAACCAGGAAAGAAAAGCATTAATCAGATTACAAAAGAATAATAAGTCTTTGTCCTATCAGAAGGCTGGATGGCTGCGCTATTGTTTTACAGTTTTATTCCTGAAATAAAACTCCCCTGTATCCAGGCTGAGCAAGGTTTCCCTCCATATGGAATGGCCTCCAAAAAGCCAGTTCATTCACTAGGGATAAATCCTGGTCCCACTGCCAGTGTCTCCTCAAACTGTCCAAGCACACAACTATTATCAACATTCAAAATCCTGGTCCCACTGCCAGTGTCTCCTCAAACTGTCCAAGCACACAACTATTATCAACATTCAGAGGGCCTGGTTTGGTCCCATGCAGGTTCCCCAGCTGTCAGTCTAGAGTCAGAGAGCTCCAACTAACTCTGATCAGCTGTCTCTGTGGGTTTTTCAACATGATCTTGACTTTTTCTCTCATAATCCATCCTCTCTCTCTTTGAATGGAATCCTGGAGCTTTACCTAGGGCTTAGCTGGGAATTTTGGCATCTGCTTCCATCAGTAATTGGATGAAGGTTTTATGATGAAAATTAGAGTAGTCATTGATCTGATTATGGAAAGGCCAGTTTAGGGAACCTGTGCACTATTGCTAGGAATATTAGCTGGGTTCATCTTTGTGAGCTCCTGGGAATTTCCCAAGCACCACGTTTCTCCCTAACCCCATAATGGCCCCCTCTATCAAGATATCTATTTTTGTGCTCTCCCTCAGAGCAAAATCTTGACAAATGAATTATAATAAAAGAGTAGTCTTCACAGTAATTTGAATACTTATCGAGAACTAGAGCTGGGAAGAATGTGTTTATGAGCACCATGGTTAGCCAGCATATCTTCCTCAGTGGTCAGGTNAAGAAAAACTACAGCTGCATTATTCAAGCTTCTCTACGTGAACAGGACTGGTGAAATGAATTTCCCATGTATGTAGAAAGTNGATTTTTTGGAATGTGTTACAAGCTGTGGTGTAGCTACTCCAACACCACCAGCTCTCTCTAATGGAAAGTTGAAGAATCCAGTAGTTGTTCAATCCATGAGGCTGGATGTCTCAGCTGGTCTTTATTATAAATCAAAATTCCATACAAGTAGGCTCTAATGTTAGTAAAGTAATGAAATTGTTAGCCTGAGCTAGGAGTAGAAGGTAAAATGAGAGATAGCGTCTTCCTTCAATATCCTTTGTATATGTGGGCTGCTAACAGAAGATGCAATCCAGATTAAAGGTGGATCTTATACCTTGTTTGATTTTTTTTGGTGTTTTCAATTCAGAGTTTATCTCTGTAGCCCTGTAACTCATTCTGTAGACAATGCTGGCCTCAAACTCAGATAATCTGACTACCTCTGCCTCCTGAGTGCAGGGCTTAAAACTGCACATTGCCACAAGATGCTAAAAGTGTATCTTATCACCTCAAATGATCAGATTAAAGATGGGTCTTCCCATTTCAAAACATTAAAGAAAAATTCCTCACAAATGTAACCAACTCTTTGGGATTTAGTTAATTCCAGAGATGGTTTGACTACCAAGAATAGCCATCACAATAAACAAAACAGATGAAATGAAAAAGATTTCTTACCTGCAGCAGGCAATGAGAGCATGGGATTTATTTCCAAAACAATGCTTTTCCTAAACAAATGAAGCATGTGCATTTGACTTAGGGAGACTGGACACATTCGTGTAAAGTTCCCCCTTTTCCTAAGTGGGCTCAGTTAATAAATCCAATTCTGAACATGATTACAATGTAAAAGCAGAGAAATTGAGGGACATGATTTCTTCAACGTCATGCATAAATATGTATAAATTATAAAAATAATGGAAAGAAAAGCCTCTGGCACGTTCATCTTGTACCACAAGGTCTTAGCTGAAAGTTAAGGAAATGACACCATGAAAGCAGATTGCTTTGGAGACTTTGCCATCTGTCAATCTTGATGTTTGATCTAAAAGATAAATGACCCAATGACATAATTTTCACAAATACAAAGGACACAGAAAAAATGCAGAAAACGTCAAGGAAAAGCCACCTAACATTACTGCATACTCTGCTTAGGTGAAGGGTTATAACGAGCTATGTTAAGCCGAGAATAAAGCTGCTTTAACATCTGAGGATGCTGGCTCAGAGGAAGGCAATAGATGCTTCCATGGAGGACCAAAAGGAGTTCATTTTAACTAGCCCTGGCTGCTGGCTGCCTCAGCCCTGTGACGTCACTGTAGAGAATTCCATTCTTTCATTTTTAAACTTATTTTTTAAAAATTTAGTTATATTGTGTTTTGCCTACAGGTGTCTCTGCACAGTCCCTACAGAGTGCAGAAGAAGGCAGGACATACCTAGGACTGGAATTATAGCAACTGATTAGCTACCATGTGGGCCCTCAGAATGAAACCTGTGGCCTCTGTAGCAACAACCAGTGCTCTTAACTGCTGAGCCATCTATCAAGCCCCTCTTTATTATTTATAATATATTTCCATAAAATGTTGATTAAACAAGAAACATAATCAAGAACAGAACACTTGGAGTGGAAAATACCTTAGCAGTTAAGAGCACTGAAGATTCTTTCAGAGCATCCAGCTTCCATTGCCAGTGCATATAGAAGCTCACTCCTCCCCCGCCATGTGAAACAGAGGCTTCCTGAGACTCCAAATCAGCCCTCATTGGACCAAGAGGTGAATGACTCTTCCCAAACTAGAGAGTCCTGCCTCTAGGACCCAAGTCCTGGGACATAACCAGTCCCAGGAAACTCCAACAGTTGCTGGACAGCAGGGAAAATACCTGCGGGCAGGCTCATTCATCAAAGGACCCCATTGGACCCTGCAATCTACAAAACCCATGCCCCATCCCCTACCCATCCCCCTGCCGAGTGAACCCAGAGGCTTCCTGAGACTCCAAATCAGCCCTTATTGGACCAAGAGAGTGACATCTTGAGACCCGAAATCCATCAGCTCTCATTGGACCAAGAGAGGCTTCCTGAGACTAGAAATCTACCAGCTCACATTGGATCAACATTTGCTTCCTGAGACCTGAAATCTGCTGACACCCATTGGTCAAGAGTGGCATCCTGAAACACAGAATCTGCCAGCTCTCAATGGATCAAGAGCCCTGATAAGACCANGAGTGGCTCCCTGAGTCACAGAACCAGCCAGCTTGGATTGAACCGAGAACAGCTCCTGGAGATATAGAATCTGCCAGCTCCAATTAGACCAAGAGCTAAGTTTGGATCCTGAGTGTCCCCTGGAGACACAGACACAGGAATCATATACTGAACCAGTAGCAGTTCACTCAGACAGAGGCACCTCTTGCACCTATTGGAGGAAGAGATGGGCAGATGCCAGTGCAAAAATACATTCAACAACATAAAGAACAATATGACATCATCAGAACCTAGCCCTTCTACAACAGTAAGACCTGAACAGCACAATGTAGAAGAAATAGAAGAAAGTGACCTTAAAAATAACTTCATGAAGATGCTAGAGGCCTTTAAAGAGGAAATGAAAACTTTCCTTAAAGAGGAAATGAAAAACTCCCTTAAAGAGGA